>JAGDQP010051223.1:0-14064 GCA_022664845.1 Lepisma saccharinum | reverse complement strand
GAAAACTACAGACCAATTAGTTTACTGTCAGTCCTATACAAAATGTTCACCAAAGTTATTTTGAATCGTATTGAACGAGACTTGGATTTTAATCAGGGAAGGGAACAAGCCGGATTTCGTCGTGGATTTAGCACAATGGACCACATACAAACATTGAATGAAGTTATGGAAAGGACTAATGAATATGAACTTCCACTATGTTTGGGATTCATAGATTTTGAAAAGGCTTTCGATTCGGTCTCCTTGTCAGCAGTACTTAAATCACTTGAACATCAAGGCATCGAAAGTGCATACATCAAGTTACTGCGAAACATTTACTC
The DNA here is from genome assembly GCA_022664845.1 of Lepisma saccharinum. Taxonomy (NCBI): domain Eukaryota; kingdom Metazoa; phylum Arthropoda; class Insecta; order Zygentoma; family Lepismatidae; genus Lepisma; species Lepisma saccharinum. The sequence continues at coordinate 13,744 of JAGDQP010051223.1, read as the reverse complement.
GACTGCCACTTCTGTCATTAGGCTGCATCAAGACAGTGAAAAATTTAAAGTTGGAAAAGGGGTAAGACAAGGAGATTCAATTTCTCCGAAACTGTTTTGTGCGGTCCTGGAGAGTGTGTTCCAAAATTTAAACTGGAATGAAGTTGGAATTAAAATTAATAGCGAATATCTTCATCACCTACGGTTCGCTGATGATATAGTCCTGTTTCCTTCAAATGCGGAAGAATTACAAACCAGAATGGTAGAATTGAGTAACGAGAGTTAGAAAATAGGTCTTAAAATGAACTTAAGTAAAACAAAACTAATGTACAACCAACATGCTGCAAAGAAGGAAGTGAAGATTAACGGAGAGACAGTAGGCATAGTTGAAGAGTATGTTTACCTAGGCCAGTTCAAAACATCGAATGCAAAGTTGACCGATGAAATAAATAGAAGATGTAACATGGCGTGGAGTTCTTTTGGAAGACTACACTTTATTTTCAAAAGCAAACTACCAATGTGTATGAAGCGTAAAGTTTACTATAATCAATGTGTCTTACCTGTAATGATGTACGGCTGTGAAACTTGGACATTGAATGCGCAAACGACTCAAAGATTGAGAGTCACACAAAGAGCAATGGAGAGGTGCATGCTAGGAATAACCAGGAGGGACAGGAAGAAAAATGAATGGATTCGCGCACAAACAAAGGTAGAGGATGTAATCAAGACTGCGAAGAAGATGAAGTGGAGATGGGCCGGTCACATAGCTAGACGAACATATGGAAGGTGGACGACAAATGTACTACAATGGATTCCTAGAGAAAAGAAACGACCGAGACGACGTCCAAATGTAAGATGGGTAGATGAAATATAGCGTTTTTCAGGAGCTACATGGATGAGGATATCAGCAGACCGAGATATGTGGAAAGAAAAGGGGGGGGGCTTCATCCAGCAGTGGATAGAAAACGGCTGAATATGATTATATATATTAAGAACTTCTTTATCCTAAAATTAATACTATCCCGAAACAATGTTTGTTGAAAGTTAACCCAGTACCTCCGATTTGGATGAAATGTGGTACTGTTATAGAACATCTTGTGCTGATTTCAAATCTGTAAATTTTATTGCAATCGCAACACCGGTTCCATAGTTATTGCATTTCTAAAACGGAATAAAAATCCACTCTTATAGTCGAGACATGCAATTTTCGCATTGTTTTAAAAAACGAGAACGTCATATCTCGGTTCCTGTTTATGGTAGAAACTTGATTCTTTTTATTATTCAGATTGTCTTGTAGAGTTGGAATGTTTCTGTGGTTAAATGATTGAAGGTGTTTCATGCAGTGTTGCAAAATTAACAAATATTATGAAAAACTTATTAAAATAACCCACCTGCTATGAATTTTCGGAAAAATTTTCAAAAACTCAATTTTTAAAAAAATAAAAAAATACCGGATTATCGGGAAAATTAAAAGAAAAAAAAACAGAAAATTTGTACCAGGCCGGGGTCTTGAATTACAAATTTTAATGTAATTAGTATCAGCATCAGAAAAAATGGGGAGGATGAGGCGTTTGGATCTTGCAACTAAATCTATAAAATGAGAAAAGGACCAAGTGAATTTTATTTTAGAAATACTAAGGATAACCATTTGAAACAATTAAGAATGAAATAATACCAGTACGTAAAGAGTTCACAGAATCATCAATTTGATAGTTAATTCAAATTTCTCCACTAAAATTAATCCGATTGCATAGAAACTTTATAGTTTTCTGTGTTCTCAATACGAAAGTATCAAGTTTTATACTTTAAAAAATAAAAAAATCACCGGAGTGAGAAGTCCATTTACGTTGGAATCGTGCTTATGGCTCTGCAATAACAAAACTGAACTTCGATTTCAGAATCTAAATTTTATTTCACGAAATTTCGAACACCCTTTATCTCAACCTTCCGATCTTTGAGGATCAATGAAGCAGATCTCCATAATGGCGGACACTGTCGATACAACTGTAAGTTGATTCAAATCTTCCTTTGAGGAATCCCTTGAGCGCTCATTGCACAAGCGATATCTCGTAACTACAATTTATGTCACCTTAAGTAGTTGTTGTCTTTTTATTGAAAAGAGAAAAATTGGCGGACTTTCCAGTTGCAACTTCGTAACAAATAATCGTAGACGTAAACTGGACGTTTATTTTTTTTAAAGAAGTTTCAGCTGGAAAGTTCGCTAATTTTTCTCCTTTCCATGAAACGAAAACAAAAACTTCAGGTGACAAAAAGTGTAGATATGAGGTTAACCCTCGATATGTATTTTCGATAGTGTAGATTTGAAGTCTTTGACGGTACCTTGCCACATCAGTTCTACTGTTAGTGCACTAGAAATATGAAGATATAAGAGTTCATTGTCCCACGCTTTCGTCAGCCTGTAGCTCTGAAACGCGGCCGAATTTTCATTCGGGTTGATTTAGAGTCCCCCCCCCCCTCCTCCTTTTCTTTTTGGTATGTATGCCTATGTGTAAAATAAAGAGCTTTCACCTTATTTGAAAATTTTACAAAGATGTTCTGTCCAGAAGACGAAAATCGCATTTTAATATCAAAGGGCAGATTTAAAGCCACCGCGACAGTTAGCAGCATCTATTTTGAAATATACAGTATGTGCTCAAAATCACCTCCAAGTATTTGCAATGGTAAGAGCACTACACAACAACATAAGATCATATCAAAATATTAACAAAAGGTTTTTACAAAAAGTTACAGGAAACGGAAATGGTAGTTTCATTAATTTTTTTTTTAAATACATAAATTACATTTAGACAGTGAATTTATTTTTAAATGAATGAAATTAATTATTGACAACGGATATATATAACTATCCGTACTCCCACCATCACAAAGCACTGAACTCATATGTCCCAGTAATGTTTATCGGTTGCCTTGAGCATAGTATTAATTTTCAAAAATAACTATCATGTGTTCTGTCCGGAGAATAGGACCTACAGTTTAAAGTGAACTCTGAACCACATGTTCTAACCGGGTAATGAACCCAGGCCTCCTTGATTACAAGGTAGCAAGTGTTATCACCCATTGTAAATCAATTTTCAACAATATACGTTTTCGCTTTTCATATAAAAGATTTTTATTTTCTCAAAGTGATACGGTCATTACCCAAATTTTACCAAAGATTAGTTTCCTGAAACTTGCTAACCTTGATATTCTGTTATTGTTACTCTAGTCACAGTGTGAACAATTACACACAGAACATGAGGAACCTGTTCACCTTCACATACATGAATGAGACGCAAAATATTATTCTTTCCCACATGTTTATTTTTTCCAAGGGGCATCACCGTTAAAGATCAAGATAAAAATGACGTCACTTAACCTTTCGGTGGCTTTCTCTTCTTTACCCACATCTTTTAACAATATTCACCGCCCAAAATAAACACAACAAAAAATCATAACCAACATAAGTAAAAGGCGAAAAAAAATCATATTTGCATTTTTTCAGTTTTTTTAAGCACACTTCCGTTTACTAAGTACGTGTATATTAAAATTTACATTGTTATTACAACATAAATTTTATTAGATAGAAGCTGATGAAAGAAGTTGACAACAGAGTGCCAAGAGGGACGAAGAAGATAGACTCGCAGCAGAGATGTTTAAATGGGGAGGTGAAAAGGTGAAAGAGAAACTTGTCAAGATTATCATCAATGTGCCAGCGGCAGGCCATCCTGACTGAAGTTTTTCCAGGGTTTTTCCTCAGTTACACCAGGCAAATGCCGGGATGGCGCTTTCAACTTAGGCCCTGGCCGACACCTTCCCATATCCTTTTCCCTCCTCTATCCCGGCCTGTTGCTGTTGCCGCCCATTTAATTCATTTTATCTTATCTATCCCGGCCTGAGCCTTAGATGCCTAAAGGCCATAAATATAATTTAATTCAATAATTAATTAATTCAGGAAGAGAGGACTAAAAGCTCGCAACAATTTTACTATTATTATGAAACAAGAAAAGACACACAGAATGCATCCAGAACTATAGACCAATTAGTTTATCAGTACTGTACAAAATGTTCACCACACTATTCTGGATCTCATTTAACGAATCAGGGAAAGTAACAAGCCGAATTCCATAATGGATTTAGCATAATAGACGACAGAAATTTTGAATGTGGTTATGGAAAGGACTGAGTATGAACTTCCACCGCATCTAAAGACTGTAGTACAAAAGATTGATGAATTTGATGAGTAGCAAGCAAGGTGTTACCTGCGAATTTTAAAGGTTAGCAATCTCCCAAAAATTAGTTTACACAATTTAGCATTTACGAACATTCGTTAGAAAAATTCCAAATTCCGTACTTAGCAATAATAACAATTATTATTATTGGTAGATGTACTTCAACAGAGGTTCACTACATAGCCAAGGTTTGAAAGCTGCTACGAAAAGGCAGAAGTATGAGAGAATAAGCGAAAAGAAAATGTTAACACCAATAAAGGAAATAAGTAAAGGATATTGCAGGAACGTATCTCGGCTCTGTAAGTGTACGTAACACTTCGAACAGAAATTTATACTTTCGTTATTTTCCTTAACATTGCTCTGCAGCAAATCAAATAAATAAAAAAACACGTAGATTCTCTTTCAAAACACCATAATCGTTACAATTAAGTAGATGATGTAGTTCAAAGGCGGTGGTCTCTATCAAGCAGTACAGTGGTTGTGGTTAAAGAGGGATTCAGAAAAAACAATCCATTTTTTTTTCTTTGAATAAAATATATGTGCATATTGGTCATCAAAGGAAAGATGCAGTGAATTGAAGTGAAATATTATTTTAAGGTTAGACTAAAGCAACGATCCCTAACGTTAGATGGCAGCATGACCTTCGTATGTCTCTCTTTCCTTGTACGAAATTTCAATTCTGCTCCTACAAATTTAAGCGTAGAGAGTTAAAACTTTTATTTTCTTTGCAAACAACGATTGAGATTATAATGAACATCATTTTCGCCAATAAAAGTTTTTTTTTTCCCCTTTTGATCACTTGTCTTTATAACGTAGAGTTGATTTAGCTATTAATATTGATTCACAATACCTTGTAAAATTTGCACTCCTGCTCAACTTGCCCCGAGTTACTCTGTTTTATAAGTCTGTTAGAATTTGTAGCGAAGAAATATAGCTACATGAGCTTGAAGATTGTCATAAAATATTTTCTTTTCCTATTATTTTCTTGAATCTCATTTGAAGGTTAACATTGATTTATTTCTTAGCAGATAGATGGAATTAGGTTATTGAATGACTAAAACCATTATCTTGTTTAAATTAAGTATGGGATCGTTGCTGGAGTTACTGGTCTCCCACCAGGCGCCGGATAGGGGTATGCCGACCAGATGTAGTGTGGGTACCGGAAATATTCCGGGGCGGACCAAAATCAGTACTGCTGCCTTGCAGTTAGTAGAGGGATCTACAAAGGCTAGGGGGAGATAACCCCGTATGGTATCATGGTATCAAAAATATGGTATGGGGAAGTAGCATCACCATTACCACACTGAGGCTAACGATGAATGACATCGGCAAGGTCCAGAGATGGACAGGGGACGTCTTGAATGTCTGCCTTTACTGCGAGGTCGGAGAGCTGACAGCTCTACACCGCTAAAAGACGAACAGATGGTTCATGGATTCTCCTGGGGTAAAATATTCCGGAGGTAAACTAGTCCCTTATTCGGATCTCCGGGCGGGGACTGCTTCAGAGGGGCTCCAAAAACAGGATTCAGAAAAACCTTAGAATAGGAACCTGGAACGTACGTACCAAACGGGCGCTCTTCAGATGGCGGTACGCGAGACCGAGAAGTACGAGCTCGACATATTAGCGATACAAGAAGTTCGGTGGGAGGGTCAAGATAGCATCCCACAGGGCATGTACACTTTCTACTACGGTGGAACACAGTCTCACGATTTCGGAACAGGATTCCTCATTAAGAACAGTACCCTTAAGGCGGTTCAGGTTCAGAATATAGAGTTCGTAAACGAAAGACTATCGTACGTGACGTACTCGATGGGGCAACGCAGTTTTAATAAATGTCTATGCTCCAACCGAGGTGGCAAATGATAACGACAAGATATATTCTACGATGAGCTAGAAAGGATGTTTGACCGATTACCGAAGTATAATTCAAAAATTGTGTTGGAGGATTTCAATGCAAAGGTAGGGAGGGAAGAAAAATATAGACCTACTATAGCCTTCACGAAAAGACCAACAACAATGGAGAAAGAATTATAATGTTCGCGATTTAAAAAAACCTACTGGTAAAGAGCAGGTACTTTGAACACAAAGACATACACAAATACACATGGGTATCTCCGGACGACAAAAATCTCAACCAGATCGATCACGTATTAGTAGATAGACGAAGACACGCCAACATAATGGATGTTAGGTCGTACAGAGGAGCGGAATGTGACACCGACCATCAATTGGTAAGCACAAAAGTAAGGGAAAAGTTATGCATCGCGAACAGAGAAAGCAAAGGGTTAAAAAACAACTGTTTTCGAAGTTAAATGAGTAAATAATCCGAGCATACAAGCAGATTACAGACTCGAACTCTCAAATAGGTTCGAAATCTTAGCCGACTCGAATAATAATAATAATAATGAAATTGATGTAAGATGTGGGAGGCAATTCATGAAACAATTAAGAGCGCAGCGAAGGAACGTGTAGGTGAGAAGAAACAACAGAAAAACAAACCTTGGTTTGATGAAGAACGATTTAAGCTTCATGAAATACGAAAACTAGCCAGGCATAATGAACTCCACGGACTGTATGATTCACCAGATGTAAAAATAATGAAATCGCGACGACTACGGTGGGCAGGCCATGTATCTCGGATGGGGGGAAAAACGAAGATTATATTTTATCCTAGTTGGAAGGCCAGATGGAAGAAGACCATTCGAGAAGTAGGTGTTCGTGATGAAAACTGGCTTGATGATGCCCAGGATACAATCCAATGGCAAACGTTTGTTATTGCGGCGATGGACTTGCGAGTTCCATAAGCTATAGAGATAGATTAGATTGTCTCCATCTTTTCTAAGATACCGGTTAGTATTGCAAAATAAAAATAAAACAAGTAAATGGTATAAGAAAAAATCTATATTATAATTTAGACAGTTTGACTTCTTGACGTGTGCTATACAGTCTTTACGGAATCAATCTAGAAGACTGATATAAATGAGAGAGTGTCAACACAAGTAAAAGACTATATCAGCAGGAAGAAAGCATGGGGGATGAAAATTCGCAGAAGAAAATAAATGTCTGTATTTATCCGTCCCGGAATCAATCTCCAACACATTTATATTATTATTGAAAGACAACAGAAAATAGTTTGCCATTGATAACTTGACTACTTATGTGACTTATAGTCATATTTTAAAACTACAACATGTTAAATAAAATTTATCAGAATGAAACTAGTTGTCACAAAACTTCTAGTATGAAAAATCAACAAAAGCATTGAATTGATATTACAGACATTCATGAAAATAAAGTTTATAGTCATAATCGAGACAAAAGTCTCGAGAGGCACGTCTCGATGCATAGTGTCTCGGTCGCGTCTCGATTCCTAGACCTTACTCTCGGTACCATGCCTAAGTAGAAGTAAAATTTTTTTATCTTTCCTTGTCAGAAGCAAGAAATTAAATTGTGAGTGTGTGTTCAAGGGGAAAAAATCCAATATCTTTTAGCTTTTCAGATGTAATGACTTCTTCGAAATCTCACAAGTAAATAAACTGATGAATAAATTAATGCATTGAAGCAGGTGTATTATAGTAAACAAGAGTTCAGTGTACAGACATAGCATTAGAAGCATTAGGTAATTAAAATTTTCATATTCGATGCTTTGTTTTCTATATAGTAAATATAATTATAAACTAGCTTTCATTTATCTTCAGCCCATTTTAATATGATGAAAGAGTATCATTTCACATTGAAATCATTTTTATTAACTGTATGAAAGAATAAACTTGGAAATGAAATCGAAGGGTAAATGTATATCTCAATTTTTCAAAAGTTAAGTTGTGAAACTCATATATTATGTATATACACATGAGAAACTGGTATTACTCGTGCTAATTGCAGCTTTGTTACACTTACAGACCTGAAACACTGTGTTGAAGAAAATCATTGAACGAAAAACGTACATCCCTGGGAAATTGATGATTTTTAGTTATGAGCATACATCTCGTACAAATGTACGCCTATCCTGTTTCTGTCTATAACTCTTGTCCGTGGAAAAGGAAGGTGTCTTGGTCTTATTTCATTCTACCTTCGCGAAATTTGCTGTATGTGACCGAAGGAAATTAGGTAAAAAAAAAATCTGTCAGAATGATATATTGCAAATTTTCACCCGTATCGCCTATAATGAGGCAAGCACGTTTCCGCTGAGACATTACTTGGTATCTTCAGACCCTGTAATTTCGTTTTTTTTTTGTTTTGTTTTTTTTTTTTTTTGTTTTTGTTTTTTACTGCAAAATTATGGATGGACATAATTGGTCTGAGTGGAGCTTCTTTTGGTCTGATTCTTGAATACTGTCAAGAATGTATATATCAGAAAGGAATTACAATACATAGTAGGAAAGTAACTTCAGACCACCTGAATAACCCGCACTATCTTTTTCACGTTCTAACTGACGGTTTGAACTGCAGTTGTTCGAAAGCTTCGCGTAACCAACACCAAATCCCCAGAAATCGTTTATTCGCTCTAGGAGCATAAGACAAAATGAATTTTATGGGCGCTAACAGCACTATGACTTACGCCCGTCTCGGCTCCAGGAGCATAAAATATACAGGTCAATTAATTACGAGATACTTGGAAAATCTAACTGTAACAAAACAAGTGTTAGTATCTGTCGAAAAGAATCAACAACAGCTGTTGCATGACATGACACGCACAGATTTCCTTTATTTTCTCTTCACATCTTTGTGCTTGATTCATTGTCTTATATTTTCGCCAAACTATTCCGTGCGGGAGACATACATTCATGAGCATGAGTTGTATCATTGCAATGCTAACAAACAAGAGGAAATGGCAGACCTCATGGATTTTGAATTCACAAAAGTTCTATACAGCTCATTAATCGCTTACTGTACTTCTTCTGGGACATCACACGGTGGTAACAGTTACGTTAGTAGTTTGGCTAAATTGACGAAGTTCTTCCGTAAATTTGACATGTCTATAGCATTTAGCGGAAACAAAAAAGAATAACAAGCGCAGAACTATGCTTGCAAGTTTGTGAAATAAACCTATTTGTGTGATCTTAGGCACACGTTTAAGCGTCTAACAGTTATGAAGATCAGGTCATTATTCACGCGAGTGATCTCATCCGACACACTAAGAATACTACATACAGAATTCAATCCGGGGCTCTATTCCATGTAATACTTTCAAAACTATTTCCTCAGATTGCTCATATAGGTGAAATATAGGCTGAAATTAGCATCGAATGAGAGACTGCAACTATATTGAGTAGCAGGACGTCATGGGAAAGCAATAATTCAAAATTATTCAGCGTAGCGTCCTCTGTCATATTCTCGAATTCCGCTTCGTGTAAGAGATACAGGGCTGCCAAGTTGGAATCCAAAATCGACTGTTGACAATTGTAAATGAAAAGAAAGATGTGGAAAAACTTCGGGAGATGCCTCCTGATATCAAAACAAGAAGAAAAAAGGTCCTTTGGCATATTCTCTAATTCCGCTTCGTGTAAGAGATACAGGGTTGCCAACTTGCGAGTCCAAAATCGACTGTTGAAAATTGTAACTCAATAGTAAGATATGGACAAACTGCGAGAGATGATTCCAGACATCGAAACAGGAAACATGTACCTGCGATCAGGAAAAACTGTACTATACATAGTTTCGCAGATAGGGTACTATCGCATGACCGAGACGATACGTGCCTCGGACGTAGGTTTCGCTCGTAAGAAGTAAGGCGGATAACTAAGAGTAATGTTGTAGCCAACATACGTACAACACAGTAATAGCTTACTTCTAGTTTAGTCACAGTAAATGTTTGAAATGTCCTCCATGGCTTTCAATGCAAGTGTTCACACATCGCATCAATGACTGACGTACCCTGTTGAATGTTCCGGGCTGAGTCCGCACAGTGTCAAGTTGCCCTGGACTGCCACCTCTGCTGTTCTTGGTATCCGACCTACACCGCTCTGACCTTTACTTTCCCCACCTTCGGCCACCTCTACATCCGAAGTGATGCAACCTTTCTGGCTGTATTCCTAGGACCTTCCTTCTTGTTTTGTATCAACATTACCTCCCGAAGTTTGTCCACAGTTTTGTCTGTTCAGTTACAAATGTCAACAGTCGAATTTAGATTCCAAGTTGGCAACCCTGAATCTCTTACACGAAGCGGAATTCAATAATATGCCACAGAACGTTTCTTGTTTTGATCTCAGGAACCATCTCCCGAAGTTTTCCCACATATTTCTGTTCAGTTACAACTGAGGACATTGCCGGAAAAAGAGCGCATCAAAAACGCATCTTCGGTAAACAGCTGGTAAAGATTTAGGTCCTATGTTACCAAAAAGTTTTCGATATAATAGTTATGTTGATGACACCAGTATAAAGACCATAGAATCAGGTTTGAAAACTGTTCATTAATCTGATAAAATTTAAAGTTTGCATGAAAATGGATTGAAAATTGTGTACGCATGTTATGTACCCTTCTTCCGGCAATGGAAAATTTCATGATGATTAGGTTGAAGAAAGAAAGCACAAACAATTCTAAGCACAGTATTTTATACAAAAGAACATTGAAAATGACAATAACTTTGTTAAATTGCCTCAGCAAATATTTCTTCTAATCCCTTCGTTCTTGATATTGAAAAAAAAAAATCAATCTGCAAGAACTAGTATGTCGCAGTCGCATCTAAAATAGACCAAGAACCCATCTGAGAACCCATTACACAGCCTAAATGGCTGGAGCTAGGGAAACGAAATTTGGTATGACGGTACATCATCACTAGTAGATTAAGAAAATATTACAAAATGTTGAAAAAGTCGACATTTTGGATCCAAAATGGCCGCCAAACTGAATTTTTCATAGAATACACAGCCTAATACAGCAGGAGATAAAAAAAAACTGAATTTGGTATGACGGTAGATCTTTACAAGTAAGTTACGAAAATATTACAAAATGTCTCCAAAGACGCCATCTTGGATCCAAAATGGCGAACCCCAAAAGTTTATTTTCCACACCGTTTGAGGTAGAGATATGGAATTTGGCATAAAGGTGTATTATCAAGAGTAGTAGAGAAAAATATTATAGCATTTTGAAAAAGTCGGCATCTTGGATTCAAAATGGCCGCCAAAAACATTTTCCACACCGTTCTAGCTTTGACACTAATTTCTCCCATTCACTTTCAATAAAAAAAGTACATCTTTTCCCGGTGACGACCTAATTCACTTGTTGTTATATGTGATCTGACTAAAGTTTCTGTCGTACTGTGTAAATGATTGGCTTCTGACCGGAAACATGTGAAGAAGTTCTACATCAAACACATTGCCGAACCGTGAACAACTTTATCATAGTTGAGTTGAGGTTCTGTCCACCAGTAGGAAACTTTTCTACTTATTTCTTTCTACCAAATTAACGAATAGACATATTGACATGAAACTTGCAGGAAATGTAGAAAAGAGCATGGAGGATCGTTTAAAGCGATTGCCGGGAAAAGAGCACATAGGTTTTCTTGTTTTGATCTCAGCAATCACCTCCCGAAGTTTTTCCTCATCTTTCTGTTCAGTTACAATTGTCAACAGTCGATTTTGGATTCCAACTTGGCAGCCTGTATCTATTACACGAAGCGGAATACGAGAATAAGCCAGAGGACTTTTCTTTTTCTTGTTTTGATCTCAGGAATCTCCTCCCGACGTTTGTTACATTAATTTACACGCTGTGAAAACATGACCATTTACAGAGGTTAAAAACTAGTGTGGAAGTGTCAGGGAGTCCACTTTGATTAGAAGACAAGCACAGATGAATCTGCTTCGCTTAAAAGACATAAAAGAACCGCACATTTTAAATTTAAATAGAATGTTGTTCATTTTCAAACAAAAAGAAAACGCAGAACGGGAATAAAGTCTGCTTTTATGACTACCAATTGGAGTATTAATATCCGACTATTGTGTCGAGTTTTTTAAAAAAATGGAGTTTGTACGCAAACCATGAGCACATCCATGCTTCATAAACAACACTGTTTATCAACGATGCGTGAAAATAATTTACTAAAAAACTGCTGTTAGCCTTGCACTCCCTTCCTTTCCTCCCCTTCTTGGCTTTGTGTCAAGTTCAGGATCATTAATACAATAACAACGGAGATTTGTTATACAAGTACTGTAATATTACATAACTTTAACATATATATAAACAACGGTTACAAAATCAAAGAAAATAAAGCCTGCGTTACATACGAAGAGCCTCTGATGCTAATCCATTTCACAATAATAAGCAAAAAATCGTTCTTTAATATGAGGTGGACTTGCTGAAACTTAAAAAACTTCCTGATAATAGAGTTAGGTAAATATAATTTTAAAGCAAGTAAAAGCTGCGATTTTAAATGTAAATTTATTCACATTTGAACAATTTTACACTTGTAATCGGTTTCGTTAAATTAATATACATGAAAAGTATGAATACATATACAATGGTACATATTTTCATGATATCAACATGCACGGCAGTGCATGAGCCAAGTTCTTCGCGTCAGAAAACGTCAGCACTGCCAGAAGCATGTTATACAGGAACAAGAGTTTATGGCAAAATCGACGATTTGGGGGCCCCGTAAGAAAAAAGATGTTAAAGATAGGAATATGAGCTTTTGCCGTTAAGGAGATATGGTAAATATGTGCAGATGTACAAAATTTCATATTCGTATCTCAAACTATGTTCTAGTTGTGGACCCCTGAAATTGCACATTTTAGGCTAACTGACTCACTCACTGACTGACTCACTCATCATATTGTTTAGGGTGTTTGGAGTAAGCTAGAAACATGAAATTTGGTATGAAGGTAGAGGATGGTAAGTAGATAAAGGAAAAATTCCGACATTTTGAAAAGGTCGCTATCTTAGATTCAAAATGGCTGCCAAACCTAAAATTTCAAAGAATACACAGCCTAAACGATTAAAGATAGAACAGTGAAATTTGGTATGAAACTACATCATTGATAGCAAATTAAGAAAACTTTTTAAAAACTTGAAAAAGTCGCCATTTTGGATTCAAAATGGCCGCCAACCCTAAAATTTTAAAGAATACACAGCCTAAACGGCTGCCGCTAGAATAATGAAATTTAGTTTGACAATACAACATTATTAGTAGATTATGAAAATATTACAAAATATCTCTAAAGACGCCATCTTGGATCCAAAATTGCGGGCGTCATAAATCCATTTTCCAACTGCTTGAGTCAGAGATACGAAATTTGGCATAATGATGTATTATCAAGAGTAGTTTAGGAAAACATAACAACGTTTTAAAAAATTCACCATCTTTGATTCAAAATGGCAGCTGAAATACCACTTTTCACATCGTTCGAGATAGAGAAATGAAATTTGGTATGACAGTGTATCATCACGAGTATGTCACGAAAATATAAGAAAACGTTAAAAATGTGTCCATCTTTTATCCAAAATGCCCGCCTAAGCCCCACTTTATAACGACTGAAGCTAGAGAAACGAAATTTGGTATGAAGGTGTACCATTACGAGTAGGTTAGAATAAATT
>JAGDQP010051222.1:0-14064 GCA_022664845.1 Lepisma saccharinum | reverse complement strand
TTGTGATCTAAGTTCGTGGTCCCCGGCTGCCCTGTAACTTTTCCTGCTCGCTTTTAGTTTTCGTTTTAAATTTTCCAATTTTTGGGTCCAGAAGTTTTTTTTTCTCTTTTTGACTTGGCTTATTTTAGGTGCTACTTTTTTAATTGAATCTTGCGTGGCTTTTTCTATTTTTTCGGCCAGCTCATCCAAATTTATATTTTTCTCAATTTGTGGTAGGTCCAATTTGTCCACTAGTTTTGTGAAGTTTAATCTTTTGATACTATAGTTCAGATCATCAGGTTCATTTATGTCATTATTATTGTCGTCCAACATAAAATTTATCTTAAAGCTGATGACGCTGTGCTGACTCGTAGTCGCGTGCTCGATCACATTCCATTCCTGTATATTTCTATAAAGATTTCCCCTGGTTAAAGTTATCAACATGCACGGCAGTGCATGAGCCAAGTTCTTCACGTCAGAAAACGTCAGCACTGCCAGAAGCATGTTATACAGGAACAAGAGTTTATGGCAAAATCGACGATTTGGGGGCCCCGTAAGAAAAAAGATGTTAAAGATAGGAATATGAGCTTTTGCCGTTAAGGAGATATGGTAAATATGTGCAGATGCACGAAATTTCATATTCGTATCTCAAACTATGTTCTAGTTGTGGACCCCTGAAATTGAACATTTTAGGCTAACTGACTCACTCACTCACTCACTCACTGACTGACTCACTCATCATATTGTTTAGGGTGTTTGGAGTAAGCTAGAAACATGAAATTTGGTCTGAAGGTAGAAGATGATAAGTAGATAAAGGAAAAATTCCTACATTTTGAAAAGGTCGCCATCTTGGATTCAAAATGGCCGCCAACCCTAATTTTTTAAAGAATACACAGCCTAAACGGTTGCCGCTAGAATAATGAAATTTAGTTTGACAGTAAACATTATTAGTAGATTATGAAAATATTACAATATATCTCAGAAGACGCCATCTTGGATCCAAAATGGCGGGCGTCATATATCCATTTTTCAACTGCTTGAGCCAGAGATACGAAATTTGGCATAATGATGTATTATGAAGAGTAGTTTAGGAAAACATAACAACGTTTTAAAAAATTCACCATCTTTGATTCAAAATGGCAGCTGAAATACCATTTTTCACATCGTTCGAGATAGAGAAATGAAATTTGGTATGACAGTGTATCATCACGAGTATGTCACGAAAATATAAGAAAACGTTAAAAATGTGTCCATCTTTTATCCAAAATGCCCGCCTAAGCCCTACTTTATAACGACTGAAGCTAGAGAAACGAAATTTGGTATGAAGGTGTACCACTACGAGTAGGTTAGAATAAATTCGGCTCGTCTCCCCTACTAGGGTACAGTTCCCAGCTGGAGCCTGATTGCGATAAAGGGGTGCGCCCCAGCGAGGCCATCTTGGAATTCTGGGGGCAGCGCCCCAATGAGGCGAAGCGAGTATATACATTACACAAGTGTAAAAAGCTGCGAAATACGAGCAAAAGCACCAGGGGTGCAAACTGTCCAGTCAACTCCTTCAACCTTAAAAAGTGGTGAAATGGAATATGGATGAGCCTAGTTCCTCGCGCCAACTTCCAATACTCCTGCGTGTCCCACCAAGTTTTACTCGTCACAAACGTTAGCACTGCCAGGAGCATGTTATACAGGCAGAATGTGGAAGTTTCCCCATTCGGACGCAGCGCTCTGGAGTATGAGGGAATATCTGCATCATGTGGCGCAGTGCACTGCAGATTCTGGTTGTGATAAAAAGACGCAGTTCCTCCAAACTCCTCAAGTTCGATGCGCGGCCTGCCGTGGGATTCTTGGCGCAGCGACGCGAGCGAATCGAGGGGAGTATCAACACGTACGGCAGTGCATGCAGCCGAGTTCCGCGTGTCACAAAACGTCAGCATGCTATACAGGAACAAGAGTTTATTGCGAAATCAGCGATTTTGAGGTTCTGTAAGAAAAAAGATGTTAAAAATTGAAATATGAAATTTCGAAGTATGACGGTATATCATCACTAGTAGATTACAAAATATCTACAAAGACAACATTTTGAATCCAAAATGGCTGACTTCATAATCCATTTTCCAGACCGTTTGAACTAGAGATACGAAATTTGGCATAAAGGTGTATTAACAAGAGTAGTTTAGGAATAATTTACATTTTTGAAAAAGTTGTTAACTTGGATCAAAATGGCCGCACAAAAACTTTTTCCACACCATTCGAGCTATAGAAACGAAATTTGGTATGAAGGTGTACCATCACAAGTAGGTAACGGCAATGTAAGAAAACTTTTTAAAAATCGCTTTCTTTAATTCAACATAGCCGCCCAAATACCATTTTCCAAACCACTGAAGCTAGAGAAACGAAATTTGGTATGAAGGTGTACCATCACGAAAATGTTTCAATAAATTAATCAAACCACCGCTATGAGCGTGCAGCCCCCGAGGCGATATGGGAAAAATTCTTCACAGAATAGGGCGCTGTCCCCAGAAAGTCTGATCACAATAAAGGGGGCGTAGCCCTAAATATTTGAAGTTGGGGCGCACACGGAATTCTGGGGCAGTACACCCAGCGAGGCGAACCCAGTATATAGAAACACGTATAAAAAGCTGCGAAATCCGAGCAAAACACCAGATGATGTTCGAGCCTTAGGGTTGGTGGTGGATTTTAGGGCCGTCAGCAGGAAGCAAATTTGCTGTATCATCACAAGTAGGTTACAATAAATATGGCAAAGCTTACCTATGTTTCAATAAATATCTCATTCCCACGGGTGGTGGGTATGGGAAAAAATCTGCAACATGGAAGCACAGTGTCCCAAAATCTCAAAGTTGGGGGCGCAGCCAGCTACGGGGGGCGAGGACCTAAACGAGGCCGAGCGAGCGAATATATATATTATACACGTACAAAACGCTGTGAAATCCGAACAAAAACACCAGAGGTGCAAAAAGTGGAGCCAAGTTCTTTAGCCCTGAAAAGGTGTGAAATGGGAGACGGATGAGCCAAGTTCCTTGGTGACAGCATGTAACAGGAACAAAGGAACTTGGCGCGAGCTGGCAACAGCCTTAGGGTTGGTGGCGGTGAACGTAGTGGGTTTTAGGATACCCACCACCCTTATAGCTTGAGGATCATGAACCTTGCCACCTCGCGCCAAGTTCCTTTGTTCCTGTTACATGCTGTCACCAAGGAACTTGGCTCATCCGTCTCCCATTTCACACCTTTTCAGGGCTAAAGAACTTGGCTCCACTTTTTGCACCTCTGGTGTTTTTGTTCGGATATCAATATTACTCTCCGCGCCAGCCCTGCCCTGAAACGTGGATGGTTGATTCTCCTTGTTGTGTATGATTAGATGATATTGGTTGATGATGTCTTCATACTTTTCACCGTTTTCATCTGTTCTCGGGCAGTGCCAGAGCGGAGACTTGGCATTAAAATCCCCCAAAATTAGTAAATTACTCCTATAAAACCCGTCCAGAATTGCCTCTAGTTTATCTACAAAAACATCCACTGGGATGGAGAACTGGCAGTAGAGATTTGCTATTGTAATCTGATTTTTTCCAAGTTTAAGGCTAAAAGTCTGGATCCATTTACATGTATATCTAGAATCCACCAGTGCTTCAATCTTCCTGTTGAATATAACTACTGCGACCATAGGATTCGGGTCGTCCGGTAGCAATACCAGGGCGTCGGTCGGCATGCCCATCATCTTTCCCTTATTAACATAGGGCTCTTGGATGCATGCCACGTCCACTTTTTCCTTCTCACAATATAGCCTTAGTTCTTGTGTGGCTAATTTTGATTTGTCCAAGTTAACCTGGACGAATTTGAACGAGTTATGGTTGTCTTAAGTGGACGTAACATGCCGGGAACTTTTCTGTCGGGATGAACACTGTGCGTCCGTACGCCATGACGAATTGTCTGTATATGTTGTTTAACTGGAGGGACTCATCCCTCCTCTCGAATACTTTGTCGATCAGGTACAGTAGCTTTTGTGGATCTGCAATTATGCCATTTGAACGTAGATTTATTCTGTCCACTTCGTCGATTATTGGAAAGGTGATCGTTTTACCATTTGGGTGAATGTTCCTGATAACCGTTCTAAGTGCGGCTGCCAGAAGTAATGGTTCTTCCAATCGGGACAGAATATATCCTTTGTTAAGACCTGCATAGAATTCGTTTGGATTAAAGTTTGTGGTTCTTCCTTCTTCTTCCGCCAGTTCTCCCTCCGTATCTTCCATGTTAGGTATTACCATATCCTCCATCTCTGCTTCAGTTACCTCGGAACTTCTATTCTGACTATGTTTCTTCTTATATAGTCTAGGGATCCAAGATTTCCATCCTCTTCTTTTCTTCCTCACTTCTTCCTTTCGTTTCTCCGTTACTTGTCTCTTAGCTATAACGTCATTTTCGTCCTTATCCGTCTGCGTTTCGTCTTTATCTTCCTGGCTTTCGTGAGCCTCGTCCCTAGCATCCATTCTGTTTTCTTTTGTTTCTAGTGTGCTCCAAGTACTCATAATATTCTCATAAAGGAGTCTGTCCTGAACTATCATCTCAAGACCGACACTCTCAATGTCATGTTCCCATTTCTTCAGAGCCAGCAGAACGTCCTGAGAATCCGCCCTCCAGAGCCCCATCCCTATGGCTGGTATAACTATTTTTACTTTTTTGTCATGTTTAACTGCCGAGAGTAAGTCTAATGTTAGTTCTAAGTCTTCTTGGAAGGTTTCTCTGGATGACTTTATGTTAATAATTTTGCAGTTGTACCTATTTTGTGATAGGTAGATTTCTAATCTCTTATTGTTTTCTAATTTGATGTCATAATATTCCAGTTTTTCTAGATTGTATTCATCGTGTGACAGGGCCACCGTCTGGGCGAAACCCCTGGGAAAGGTGACCAGGTTGGGGTTAATATAATGGAGTACTATTTGGTCTTCCTGGTCCATATTTATGTGCCCATGCTTTATTACGAGGAATTCTTCCGTTAATTTTGTGTTTTCTGTTACCCAATTACTAAAGTTTTCTACCTTCTTACTATTATTAAATTCCAAAAGCCTTTCTAGGCTTCTCTTTTTCCTGCATGGGGGGTTCTTCTTTTTTGAGGTTGGTGATGCTTTTGTCTCGACTCGAACTGGATTACAATCCATAATCGAAACGATCTATGACTCGTTGTAACGCCAACTTGTACTCTGGGCATTCTTGTTGCGTTTTGGCCCCACACAGCTTTTTCCTCGAATTGCAGGGAATGCATATCTTCTTATCCTTATCTTTGCACTCCATCTTTTTGTGGCCCTTTTCGCCACAGCAGCCACAACGGGCGTCATTTCTACAGTGGGCTGCTATGTGGCCGTAATCATGACAATTCAGGCAAGTTGTTACCACAAGAAAATCCTTAACATTGGTAGCTTCGTAGCCGATGTAGACCCGCGGATTTTTTAAAATAGTTTCCCTTACATGTTTGGGTACCTCAAACACAAGATGGTACCTATCTTGATTCTTGGGACCCGTTTTAAATCTTGGTCTTATCAGCTGTTTCTGTTCGTCGGTCAGCTCTTGAAGATTTCTTTCTATGAGTTCCTCTATTGCCTCGTTCTCCTTGAGCTCGGATGGTATGTTATACATTATCATTAACGGGTTGCGCTTATTGCTCTTATTGGTTAGATCGAAGTTTTGGATCATTCCTGGGTGCTGCCTAATCTTCTCCTCGTCCTGAGCTGTCGCCATCTGCAGGATGAGCGCTGTCTTTGCTTGTATAATTTGAAAGTTGATCCGGTCCTGCCTACTCACTGTCCTTGTTAACCTCATTCTTGCATCCTTGAGGCTTTCTCCCTCCTTCGGTTTAATGACAATTGTTGGTCTGGAGTTTCTTTTGTTCGACTCGATCAAACGCGTCTTTTCCGGAATTTTGGTAGTGTCCCTTTTTAAAATTTCTGCAAAACTCACTGTCGGTGTTGTTGCCACGCTTAGTCCTTTAGTTGCCTTTAGGCTACCATTCTCCGTGCAGAGTTTCTTAATTTCTTCTTCCAGTTGTCGCATTTTCTCCTCGATTTCAATTTTTCTCGTCTCTAGTTGTCCGTTTATGATCTCCAATTCCTTTACGTGAATACTACCTTGGATCGCATCTTCTCTCAATACGTTGATATTTCTCTCTTGTTTGTCTAGCTCATGCTCCCTCTCCTCTAGTTTGGTCTGGAGTTGAACTAGCTTGATTTCACAATTCCTTAGCCTTTCGTTTTCTTTTTCAAGTTTGGCTTGGTTTCTTTCTAGCTCGAGTATTCTACCCTCTAAAAATGCCTGTTTGATCTTGAGATCCTCCATTTCCTTTTCTTCCTTTCTTCTTTTGGTCATCTCCTCTTCTTCCGGTATTCTCTTCCTCTTGGTTGTATCCTCGGATACTGGATTTGGTGTTCCTGGTCTTGACATGCTATCCTCCGCATCCCGGTCAGTGGGTCCTTTTCTCACGTTCCTCAGAGACCTTGGTGTTCCATCTTTGTCCCTGTGTATTTTCTCCCATTCTGCATACACTTCGTCGATTATGCCCTGTTTCAGTTCTTTGTCCTCTTTATTGGATCGATGTTTCGTAGCATTTATTTCCTTTTTCTTCACCTTGCTTTGAAATCTAAGGTAGAAAGGGTTGTTCGGGTACTCACGAGTGTCCGGCGCTGGGCTTAGCCATTCAGCCTCAAATTTTTCCAGACCCGATCTGGTGACGTCCGCGAGGTCGAACTTTTTCGCCATTTTCAATTTCGGTTTCGCACACTTGTAAAAAGTACACTACACACACTATACAGTACACAAGAACACAAAAAAGGATAGTGTTTATCACTTATGGAAGAAAGCGGGTGCACCCCCAGGACCGCGGTTCAAGGCACACGACACCCAGAAGGCCGCAGACCTCCGGGAAAGGGGAGGGTGGGGGAAAGGAAAAAAAAGGGGAAAAGGAAAAAAATGGGTGAAAAGGGGAACCGAAAAGCCCAAAATAATAATAATAATAATAATAATCTTTTTTTCTTTTCTTTTTTCTTTTTTTTTTAAATTTGTTTAATTTGTTTACACACTTTTCGGGAGGGTCAGTTCCCCCGGGGGATCCACCCTAAAACGTTCGCGACCGAACTCCTGGTCGAAAACATTCCCGGGGGGTCAATAAGTCCCATATATGAGGTCAACGGCCCCCCAAAATATCATGAACCCATCACCAGCGGCCCGGAAGGCACAGACCTCTTAGCCCTCCATGTTCCTTATATAGGCACTACACAAAGAACTTAGTAGAATTTTTATTATTGTGGAGGAACCGGGACTTGGAATAATTTTATCTGGCAATTGATTGTCCTTTCAAGGACGCCGGATGTCCACGGTCAAAGACACTCTGGTGATGTAGAGATCTCAGAGCCAACGTGAATGACTTCTCTTTATTCCCATATGATTAACATGGGAAATTTCTGTTCCTGATATCTCCTTCAAAAAAAATAATACGAGGTCCGCACCTTCAGGTAACGTTCCACTTATGTTCATAAATAAAAATATCTACTTACTTTTTTGGTCCGCCCCGTTTCTCCTCATGAAAAACACTCGAATCACGGAGCACTCACGCACACGTCTATCTAGCTTCAAAGCCTATACTCAAGTCCCTATTATGAACTGCTGAAACCTGGCGAAACCGTTAATACCCAACGTTACCGACAACAAATGATCGATTTTCATCAAGATTTGCGTGAAAAGCGACCAGCATATGACCAAAGACAACATAAAGTGATTGTGCTTCACGATAATGCACCCTCCCACCCAGCAAAACCGGTCAAGGAAACGATTGCGACGTTTGGGACTGGGACGATTGCGACTGGGAAATCCTTCCGCATGCGGCTTACTCACCACACTTGGCGCTTTCCGATTTTCATTTATTTGCATCCATGGGACACTTGCTGACCAGCGCCTCACATCTTACGAAAATGTACGAGAATGGCTTGATGACTGGTTTGCAGCACAAGAGGCACAGTTTTTTTGGTCTGGCATCCACACATTGCCGGAACGATGGCACAAATGTATCGCTAGCGATGGCCAATACTTCGAATAAAATAGTTCTTAGCATTTTCATCCAATCACTGTGTCTTTTCTGTACATAAATTCCGGTTTCATAATTACGCACCTGGTAAGGGAAGAAAATATAATCTTATTTCATAATTGTACGTGTCGTACTAGAGATGCTTGATGGCATTGTTGGCGAGTTCAGTGTACTCTGCTTTCACATGAATTCATAAGCTCGTAAGGGACTTCCCACTAAATGTGATTTTTAGTGCCAATTCACACATACGAGCTGAAAGACCAAAGGATTCTACAGATGTATCGCTGAAAGGATTCCTAATTCATCTTTTACTTTCATCAGGCTCTGGAAAATGTTTTTAGTGTTATTTTCCTTTTGTGAAATAATTGCACTAATTCATCACCGATTGGTTCTTTTGAAGACAGCAAGAAGTATTTCCCACGACCAAGCCGTTTGCTCCGAAGTTCGAATTCCTGCACAAATGATATTATTTTATCTTGCACTTTAAACATAGTTACATCATGCCCCAGTAACGGATTTAGGCTGTTCATAATGCTGAAAATATTGCAGAGATATGCCACTTGCGCCAGACACTTGAAATGATGGAAGAGAGATTCACTTAGTTCATGAAAGAAGAAGATCTGGATTTCATCTGTCGGCGCGAAAACTCTTGAGAGCACCTTCTGCCTTAACAAATGACAACCACCGCACTTCGGTGTGAAAAAGTACATTTTTGTGCATATTTCACATTTCTTCGCACCATACACTTAGAAGAAGGCAAAAATTCAGTGACCGAGATTTCTCACGATTCTTCTGGACGAAAAGACTAATATAGCCGCCATTAAAAACATCCTGAGTTTTTAGTGAAATATGTTTCAGACAATCAAAATTATTCATCGTGAGTTATATATGAACATTTAATTTGAAAAAGAAAATATGTTCACAAATATTGTTTTTTTTTTATTTGTCTGCTTGTCAAGTCTATCAGGTAATGAAATACAGTTAATTCAGAAATCTGGATCCATATAGTACGTTTGAACATGAATGACATTAAAAAAACCATGGAATAGCGAAATCAAATTAATTCTACTAATTCACTTAGCTATTATGTTTTTGCATTTTCGTAGAAATTGCGAGCTTGCCATGGTTAATGCGTGGATGAGATCTATTTTCTCATCGCCAAACTAATAGTGTAAGTTACTAATTACCGCAAGATACTTTACTTGGATTGCATTAGGTTGAATTAGTTTGCTTTGAGCCAATATTATGACAGAGCTAAACTGGAAAACTCCTATCCAATACTCAAATTAGTGGCTGAATTTTTAGTTTCCAAATCAATACTTTATTTCTGGATATACGTAAATACGTGAGCATTAAATTAGACTTCGTATCATTTACCTTACACATTATTTATTTATTATTATTATTATTTATTTTCTTCATATACCGAAGTTTTCATATGATATACTTCTTTGGATTAATTGATTTACAGTTCATTTATCCAACAAGAAATGTTAGCATCAGATAAGTAGTTTCACAATTTTCTATGCTTAAATCCATAAGCATTTCTATCTTACGTAAGTATTTCCAGAATCTATACTATTAATATGAGTATTTACATTGTCGACTTGAACTACAAGAATCCTTCATTATTCAGAAAATCTAGAGAAATCTGATTCTTTTTATTGTCATTCATGTTCAAACGTACCTTATGGATCCAGATTTCTGAATTAACTGTATTTCGTTACCTGATAAGGTCAGTGTAGAAAAACAAAATTTAAGTTATTACAGGAACTTCAATATCCTCTTTCAATCAACGAAGTTATTAATTTACCGATTATCAGAAGATTCTTAGCGACTGTTGCAGTCTTTAGAACAAACTTTCATTAAATCTCACATTATCACTAAAATGAGCGAAAGAAGGAAACTTGAAACGTCACATTACCTGCCACTGGAGCCTGTATTTTGGGGATTGAAATGTGAAATTTTGCTGCTACCGATATTAATCAAGTAGGGCTAAAAGTCTTGACTTTTACATTACAGCCACTTAGCTTAAAGTTTTATTACTTGCGTGTCACACATACATATATAATGTGGAGTGAATTTGAGTACAGGTAAGAGCCCAAGGATGTAACAAAAATTTGGTAATTGTAATTAAAGACAAAACTCAAACCACCCTCATATTTAACTCAGAAAGACATAAAGACATTTATTCATCTTGTGCCACGAACGATAAAAGCTTCATAGCAGTATCTTATAGGCAGTCAATTATTGGAAAGAAAATTAATGAATCATTCCAATCATGCCAACCATATATTACAGCAGGGAACTCTCAAATATACCAGACTCAGCAGAAATAAGAATATCTGCATGATTGAATCATCAAGTCAGCCAAGGATACTGCAGAAAATTATACACAATTCCGGATTTAGGAAACGTATAAATGCACAGAAATCTACCCCACGAGGAAAACTCGGTGGGTTGCCGGTGGCCCACCAACCATGAAGGCGGGCCACCGGAGGCCCGCCGAGTTTTCCTCATGGTGTAGGCAACCATAAGCAGAGGAGGGTCAGTTTAAAATTAGTCTGCGTTGAAGAGACCATCTTGAGAGCAACCGCTGTGTTCAAGTTTAGTAGTTTTCGCTATGAGACAAAACTCTTGTTTCTGTACGTAATTCAGAAGAAGGGGATGCAAAGTTAAGTTTCGGGAGTTGCTCCTTTATATCACAAAACACAATTTTTAGAATGCGTCATTTAGAAACGTTCAGATGCAGATGATAGTCACCAAGAAAGACACCACTTCGTCTGTAATCGACCTAAGGGATACGATCCCACGTTCTATATTCTGTCAGCAAAGCTTATACAGGTCGGACAAGGTTCTAATCCCGACAGAAGTATACCACCTGACTCACACTTTAGAGTCCCGAGTAGATCCCCACTTATGGACGTGTAACGGAATTCCAGGGACAGTACCACCCAGCACGCAACAGTGGCATCGAACAAAAGCAGGATATACCGCAGAGAACGTTCAGCAGGAGACTGTGCTTTAGCTAGGACCCCGATAGTGTGAACCCGATCTACGTATCCTACTTCAATGGACAGCAGTTTAAGACAAGGTATTTAGTTTGGTTTGGTTATCTTAAGTGATCAAAGTGCGATTAGGCTCTAGATGCTCAAATTTACTCACGCAGTAATAAATTAACAGATCCTTTTCTTCTCAGGACATAAACAGTAATAAAAACGGATTTGTCTGCGCGTTGTCATTTAATGGATCTTGAATGATAACCCTCTCGCAGCATTAAGGACCATCGCAGCAGTAAGAACTATTCCAGGAAAGATTCCGACGCCCCGGGATTTGGAAAAGTGACAGCGAGTAGCCGTATGCTAGCCAGTACGAAAAAGTAAGTGTATTAGAAGTGTTCTTTTGTGTACAAGAAGTGTATAAATAGCATTTGAATCTAAAGTACCAACTTCACGTGCGCATTTCCTACACATCACTTACACCTTGCTTACACTTTATGTGCACAATATCTGCAACAAGTAAAATCAGTAAATTAGACTCCAAATACGAGTGATTCGTATGGCATAAGCCCGTCAAATTATAATTATTCACAATAAGATGGTAAAAATGTAGAAACATTACATTACAGGATACAAAAACAGGTGTATACGAATATCACAAACACAATAGAAAAGCGGCAATGTTACGCAGAAGCGTGTTACATTAATAGGAGAGAAAATGAACAAAGGGAAAGGTGCTAAGGAGTTGCCATGTTGCCTACTCGTGCTGGGTAACAGAGTGGACAGGACTTCAAATTCCAATCACAGTTTTCCTTTTAAATCTAGCCAACCTAGTTCTCACCTGTAACAACTTTACTTTCCTAAATAAACAATGCCTTCAAATTAGAGGCACAGACATGGGTACGAGAATGGCCGCCCCTTCCTACGCCAACCTGTTCATGCGCAAGCTTGAACACGACTTCCTATAGAAACCCAACCGTTGACTCCTCTACTTTAGATCCGTTTTCTGGATGACGTTTTAATGTTCTGGTCTCATGGTGAGGCCAGCCTCAAAATGTTCTTAGAAGCAAGGTTTTCCAAGTGTGACATCCGGATTTTCTTGAAATTCCAGCAGGTGATAAAGGTTCAAAAAAGAAAACACACATATTTTTTTATATCGGCCAACGTGGCGGATTAAGGGGGCTAAGCCCCCCCTAAAGTGCGAGCAGAGGACATTGAGACAACTGGTAGACAGGCCATAATTACCAACGCACACTAATAGTCGCTATGGTTCCCGTGAAACAGGAACATTACAAAACCAAAGCAGATGGACAGGTTATGAACAATCATTTAAGAAAAAATAAAAGAAGTATGTTATCTTTCAACGCTCGGGAATTTAGAGCACAGTAGTACAAGTATTTCTATGACATCATTGCGTAAAGACCAACACGCGTGGGATACAAGAGAAATAAGTGAACGTAAAACGCCCCCAACCCAAGATCCCAAAAGAGGATCACACAGACAAATAGGGTCGCCAGGAGCCTGGAGTACCCACGCAACGCATCTAACCTACTCTCTAGCTCCAAACATTTTCTACACCGCAGACAAGCGGCGCAGAAATGCCTTCCAGATTTAAGAATATCTGGGAAAGAGGATTCCAGATCCTTGTGATGGCTGTGAAAAAACAATAATTTAGATCGAGGAAGAAAATACCGGTAAGGCGACACCTCCAATCTTTTAATTAGATCGTCAGTTCATACTCTGAAGTACCAGCTGGTTCAGATTAGCGACAGATTAAGAAAGAAAAACGCAAATCTTTACTTGGGAAATAATCTCAAACGATAATACGCATAACGACTCATATGTGACTCATACTGTGTCTTTACTCACTTCGAAGTCTACAGGGTGGCAAAAGACCATGTCTTACCTTTACCTTAGTAGGGCCCACACCTGTAGTCTGGAATCGCAGTTCCTGAAATAAAGACGAACGAACACCAACGAATGACGGTCGCAACTCAATCTAAACGTCGTGTCATAACGCACAAATGCAAATAATATCTATTCACACAAATCACATGCTGGAGTCACTTCATATGTCAACGCAGAAATAACCAGAAATTCAATATATAGTTCCTTTCCCAAGTTATCACTTCTCAGCTGGCGAAAGAATCCTATCACTGGCCTACGGATTTATGAACCAACCTAATCTAATTAAAATCACATCACTCAATACGATAGGTTTACCGAAACCCAGAAATAATTTAGTATCAATTGCTGTCAACTTCACGTAACGATTAGTAACTAAATTCCAATGAATATCATGTCAAACATTAAATAACTCACTGCACATCATAAATATTACTATACACTGTATGAGGATTATCAACTAATGCTTTAAATCGTCCCTGGTTAACTGAGAGGTTTCTATACTACGTTCACTGAACAGAAACACAAGATTTTCGAAGAAATATAAAAATTTCAGAATTCCTATTTGTTACACTGAACTTACGTAATGCACGCTTTCGGATATGATAATCTCATAAGAATCAGAACAGAATTACTGTGGAGTTGAAGGAACAAACAAATTTGAATCGTCTATCTGGTATACATTGAATTAGTTAAGCGGAAATGAAAGTTGCGTTGTCGAATATAAATGTCCATAATTTCTATAATAATTAATAAATCTTGCTGATATTTTCACAAATTATTCCGAGAACTTTGTTGTTTAATTTAGAAAAGTTTTATCACATTATTACTTACAAGCATGAAGTTATTGTCCAAAATACATCGCATAGAAAGAATCAATTTAGTGTTATTAACTGTGTGACGTCATTACAGATGATTACTACATTATACAAATGACGTTCTGAATAAATCTTGAAAAATGCAAAATGAGGTTATAAAATATGACTTTTTATCGGAGAATAGTGACTGGAGTTGAAACCAAGACACACCAACATAATGGACGTTAGGTCGTACAGAGGAGCGGAAGGTGACACCGACCATCAATTAGTGATCACAAAAGTA
>JAGDQP010051221.1:1591-14064 GCA_022664845.1 Lepisma saccharinum | reverse complement strand
ATCATGACCTTCGGGTCTCCCAACGTGTGTATATATTTATATGTAGTAAAGTACAGCTCGTACCGATATTATTGTGTACCATATATAACGACAACCGTCTTCCAAAATTTAAAAGATAAACTTGCAGATGAATAAAAGTAATATGTGGTCTTGTATTATGAGTATCCCATGTATGATCATTAGATAAGGATGTCTTTACTTCTTGTATGTTTAAATGAATGTTATATTATCGTCGTCTAAGAATGGTACGTCTTCCTGAAAGGAATTTTACTTTTAGATCAGCTTGATGTCACGAATCTTCGAGGCAAGACTGAGCAAAAACATGATGGGTCACTCCAGCCATAGACCATCATACAGCAACACCTTCCCTGGGTGGAAAGCTGGTTTAGTTTCTGGACATTGATCACGATAAAACAAAGGGCAGTTTGGCAGTCGAGGAAAGGTGATTCAAGCGCGAACTCAAGAAAATAAGCGTTGCGTTGTATTGCTAAACGTATTCCCTACGTCCTCATAGTCCAGTGTCCTTATATCACTCTCAATTTGTAGAACTGCTAAGTCTCTATATTTACATGTTAATACACTTATGGGTGCAGTCCAAACTTACAATGAAAATAGATGCGGCATGTAAGGAACATGGATTGTGGGTCTTGAAATTTCCGCCGACCTATACGTCCTATACCTAAATATGCCACTAATTGTCACAGCAGATCCATTTTTCATCTGATATGACAATCCGATGCATGAAACCTTCCCGCTTATTCTTTACACTCAGAGAACTGCACACCTCCAGACGGCGATTCTTGTTGACCGGTGTCAACTCATGCGGAACTCATTGGTCCAACTTTTTCACCTTACCGATAGCACGGAGCCGCCGACTGACAGTGGTGTGCTGTATGCCTAACGCGTCCGCAATGGTACGAACACTTTTCCGAGGATCCGCTTCCACGGTGTTCCTGAGCGACTCATCCAAACATGATGTTGGTCGTTGCCACTTTGCAATGTTGTGTCACCGGAACAAAAATTAACAAAGCAACGGAGAATAGTACGTTCATTCGCCATTCCAATCTCAAATGCACTGTTAATGTTATCTGCAGGTTCCTGTGCAGAATGCCCTAGTTTGAGTTCATAAAGTGTGTACATCACTAGCAATTGTGTGTTTTCCGTGATGCACTTTCATACGACCCTATTCAACAACACACTGTCTCCTGACTGTGAGAATACCCTACTACCCTAGCCTGTTTGCTGGACGTATACAGAGTTTCTGACGCTATACGCATGACTTTAGTCGATCCCTGTATTATGTTGTTGAGATGCGTTTCCCACCAGACGTCAAAGCGTTCATTTCATTCGCACCAACCCTATAATATGACTGTTTATTGCAGATTCGTAGCTGATACCACAGCATACAAGAATATTTCCTGTACTAATATACAAAGTTCTGTCATTGTTAAAATTCTGTATAGTTTCTTGAGAACAAGGTCTCTTATTGTTTTGAATTTCCATTTCAACGTTGTTTCGTTGAAAGCCATTAACGTCATGCAGTTCTCATTCTATCACCTTGGATATTATTCTGTCTATTCGCATGGAAGATGAAAATAGAATAGATTGCTCTGGAAATTCTGTTTTGCAATGTAACAGCTGCATAACCATCTGAGCGCTATTCACGGCGACACACTTGAGATGTCGTTGAAGAGTCTTTTGTTGGATTTTCTCCTGTTTCTGTGGATGCAAATAGAAATGCAAGCTCCAAATGAAGAAAAGGGACAAACTATTGAATTAAGAGCTTTACAGGAAAACAAAATTAAAATATGTAGAACAACTATCCGAATGAGAATAATCAAGTACTCAACCATCTACACATTCTGAATATGTACTCATGCTTTATTTTCAGAGTTTAGCATCAACTTGATTCTGAAGGATTATGAAACATACGAAAAAGAAATATATTAATTAGCAGTATATCTGATTTTATTTTTTATCAAATCGAGTTGTTGAACAATGCAATATCACTGAAAAAATTAGAATTTAATTAAATTTCAATACCCCGTAAAATAAGTACAAACGATGAAAATAGGTGTCAGGCAAACTTCACGAGTAAGCAGATTTGAATTATTTTCTATCATATAACAATCAAAAACTTATATTGTTACGTTTACTAGCTTCCTGTGTCCCACATTCTGCTATGATTTTTCCTCTAATTTTCTAGGAATATTCTTTGTGCGGTGTTTACAGTGTATAATCGTGCTTTTAGGTATTTAAGTAAGATCTTTCAAGATACAGATCAATGTTAAATATTTCAGTGTTAAGTATTGTTAAGTACTTGTGGAATCCCAGAAGAGCAGGTCATTATTATTAGTTCTGTGTTAAATACCGTTGATGCTTCAGCGTCAAAGAGGCGTTACCTTAAAATTTGAGTTTCTGAGTTAGTGCTATGAGTACGTGTCTCATAGATCGTATTTAGTGATACCAAAGGGACCTAATTGCATTTTAAACGTTTGAAAGATATTAGAAATTACATTAAGGAATAACTAATTTCTTAACATTGCGTTGTGTGTGTTTAAAACTCGATTTTGTAATAAGTGCAAAAACCTGCAGTTACGCTCAACCATCGCGTTGCCAAATTATCCCTCACCAGAAACCGATTCATATGAAAATAATGCCATTCTTTAGTTTATTGTTAGTTGACGTTATCTGACAATCACATCTTCATTATTGTTTCGGGTATGTTAATGGTAGACTTGTCAGATATCTCAAGTTCAAAACCGCCGCCACCCTTAAACAAACGCATGTCAGTACAGTGAGTGTTTTTTCACAATTATCATTCTAAATAATGAGACGTTCGAGTTACAATATAAGGTATAGAAGTCTGTCGAATTATTATATTACCTGATGTCGACTGCTATAAAATAAGTTGTGCGATTGGCTGGCTCCCAGTGGCAGCAGCAAATGAAAAGCACGTTCATATTCCAAGAGCACTAACCTCAAAATAATGGCGTTGCTTATTGTTTGCGTTATAGATGTACATTCTAATACTTTTCGTCCCACCAGGACATCTCTAAACCGGAACGTCTGGCAAGCCTGGTTAATGGTGAAGGCTAATTTCACTGTTACCCTCATCATAATTAGAAACTAATGAGAACCACATCACTAGATAGGCTTTCGTTAGTTGAGGTCATTTTGTCGTTAGTTGACGATCACTATATTTTAGAGTGTGCTTATGGTGTGGGCTAATTTCACACTTACACTTATCAGGCATAAATAAAATTACGCTATTCAATAGATTTTCGTTAGTAGTGGTTATTTTGACATTAGTTGACCATGACTTACATCACTAAACATAATTATATATAGTTTGCAAATAGGGAACAAATAGTTCACCCAAACGTTCACTGTCATTCGTTTTAAGTATTATTTGTAGAATACAAATATTAAGGGCTAATTACAAACCTACTCTTGTAACTCTAAGTCTCAAAGAGAAATCATACCATTCTAAGCTAACCATACTTTTTTCAGGATGAATCGGGATAATTTCTAACATTATGTGCATCAGTTTTCATGTAAATGTACTTTGCAGTACAATTACTTAATTAAAGGGGCGCATAACTACGAATAAACAGAACACTTGACCGTAGCTTACACTTCTTCTTTGTTGCAACAGTAAGTTTGGCTGCCGACCTGGTAGCCGTGTGGATTAGGGCACTAAGCCATCGACTCGAAGGTTCCGGGTTCGAATCGCGGATGGGAAATGGATGTTTGTGATTGTGGACTAAAACTTGACGGATAATCGTCAAAAAGTAACTAGAATGACCATACAAAATAAAGTTTACCAATTCTTTTTTTAGTAAGTTCGGCTACCTATTCTTTTCCCTTCATCATTGTAGTATTTTTTTGTATTTAATAATCTGTAGGTTACCATAACAGACATTTACTAAACCATCATGTTGGAAGCTGTGTGTGCAACGACTATTGACAAATTGACAAACGTCTATTGAAAAATAAGTACACTCTATAACGGATTTTGATGGGGCCATTAAAAAAAGGACTATTTGCCATTTGATGAGGCCATTAAGAAATGGAGAGTATTTGCGCTGAGAAGGAAGATTTTCAAGTGCGAATTATTATTGTTCGGCAGTGTATATACAACACGAACTTGTAAATAGAACAGTTAATAATCTTCTTCATCTTTTCATGTATATGAAGAAGATGTACGCGTATATCTGTATGAGTGTGTGATTTTTATTCTTGTCATTGACCAAACCTAAAGTAATAGTCGGAATGCTCAACCATTATTTCTCACGGAGTCCACTAGGTGGTGGAAGGAAACGTTCAGCGGAAGTAGATGAATTCCAACGATGCAGAAGAAAGATTTCAAGGAGTATTGATGAAAAAATATATGAAGGAAATAAAATAATAAGTACCATAAATACGAGGACAACTGACGTAATAAATCCGTACTAATATTCAAACGGAAAGTACGCCAGTCACTGTAAGTTATTTACGAGACCGTATAGTAGTGACAACGTTGTGCACTCAACGGTGAGAGGGAATTAAAAATACTTTAATTTTTCCTTTAATTAACCAAAGAACCTCTCCACCGAAATACTGCTGTTCTTGGATATTAGTTTCGAGCGAAACGCGCTTCAGTGCTTGAGTTTTTAGCTCTGATCGTCTGCAGCTACGAGTTAGTTGTAACCCCACTTGTGTCGTAAATCCAACACTGGGACACACTAACATCGTGCCAGAGCACTCGGTAGTAACAGTGTATGAAGTCGAGAGAAAGGGGACACACTAACATCGTGCCAGAGCACTCGGTAGTAACAGTGTATGAAGTCGAGAGAAAGGTGGAGAGCACTGTAGTCGAATTTAGTATCCAGAATCGGTGTAGGACTTTGTTATAGAAGAGGGTTAACATCAAAGAGAAATGATAACGCAGTCAGTCGTAAGCCCAAAGTAACCAGTTTATCAAACGTTTGAACACTGTATTCAGAATTGATTTTCTTCCATTAAGCAAACGCTGTCGATTTAGGAAACAAAAGTTGCACGCACGCTCTCGAATGCATCTTGGAGATAAACCATGATTATAGTGAACAATGAGTGAATTAAAGAGACAACGAGTAAATCATGTAGGCAAACTGTAAAAAGAAACTTAAATAAGTACGAGTTATAGTCATTTACAAAGTATCCCGTACATAAGAAGTTAAGTGTCATTCACAAGTACACTTATTTACCTGTGTGCTGTCGAAGTGCGACAAACAAAGTTAGGATTCATTCAATAAGAAAAAATATACGACGAAAGTACTACGGTCAATTTAAAGGCTGCATAAGATTGAATAATTAATATAACGTTCTCAGCCAAGGAAAGAACACACGTATTGATTTTCTTAAACGTTTTCTTGCAATATTTAGTTGAAGTGAGAAACCCTTCACGTATATATGCACTCATGTTTGTCGTCAAGTGCACTATTACAGTGGTG
Organism: Lepisma saccharinum; assembly: GCA_022664845.1. Classification (NCBI taxonomy): domain Eukaryota; kingdom Metazoa; phylum Arthropoda; class Insecta; order Zygentoma; family Lepismatidae; genus Lepisma; species Lepisma saccharinum. The sequence continues at coordinate 8,590 of JAGDQP010051221.1, read as the reverse complement.
TCGATGAAACTTATCGTTTATTTCAAAAAGACCAACATTGCACTTAAAGTCAAATAAAGTACGTTACCTTAATCTAGAAAATAAAGGAAGTGTGTGCAGATACAAGTGGAAGAACCTATTTTTCAATCATCACACTACTGATGGGAATTCATACCGTCCTACCGAGTGCGATAAAACAGTAAATTGCAGTAATGATTAAATAAAGGTACCTTGCCCGAAAAAGGAATAAAAGACTATCTCAAGTATCAAATGTATCAAGAAATAAGCAACCTCATTTGATGCCAAAACATTTATTAATACAAGGATTAGTAGTTAACAGAATATACAATAACTTCACGCAAATATATTATAGTTTCTTTGCACCAAGAACATTTGACATACATAGGAGCACTATTGATGTAAAAGATCTCCACAAAACAACTTGTGTTTCACTCAAGTTATCTCATGTTTGCTTTATTTTATAATTCACTTTACTTCGTGTATGTTTGAAAATTTGTACAGTTATAGTAAATCTTTTCAACTTTAATTTAAGCTTAATTCTGGAACTTCTTGAAAAATGCCATTCAGGATTATAGTTCTCCTTGGCACATACAAAATCTTATGGTTTTATTCTATTACCAATAGTGTCAACGAGAAAGTCTAATGGCTAACATGTCTCATGCCACTTTCAGCCTTCACTGTACACAAGGCTGTGCCCTGTCGACATAAATCGATTACTAATATCCACTGGTACGATATACTGTATGCTACAACAATTACATGAAAGATTACTCTATTCTTAATACTTTTAATCTATGTTCCTTGAATTTGGAGTGTAGAAATGACAGGCGGTTAAGACAATCAGACTATTCCTAATGCGATTTAAGAAAAGAGAAATAACAGAAAGAGTACGGTACATTTCAATGGGTTAGCGAAAAATTAGAGAATACAAAATTAGGACCCCTGAAAAGAGTACATCTGGTAGCCGTAGACAGAAGTCGTTTCCGAGTTCTAGAAAGAACATGTTTCATTTAGAAAGAATAACATTTTTCGAACGATCCCTTACTACAGCATGTATATTAATTTAGATTCTCATTTCTGTCGCATAGCACTTCCTTTGTGAGCACGCATGCCTATTTTAATCGATTTTAGTGAGGTCTATTGTTCAATGAAAATACTCTTTCCTTGGATGTAGGTTTGTGTTGCCTGCTGCCATTAGCTTTATTTATTTTTAATTTTATTGGTTCTTGATTCCGAATCCATCTATGCGAACCCATAATTCTAGAGACTATATTTGGTACTTTTATTTTTTACTTTCTCGTTGGTAAATGTCTGCACATCTGTTGCGTTAGAAACACATTTTTATCTATATTTCATGTTTTATTATTATTTCATTATTTACAGTATTTCATTATTTCATGTATTATTATTATTATTATTATTAGTTATACCTTTACAGTTAATACTCTACTATTCCATTAATGTGAGTGTTTTCAAAAAGAGTAACTTTGATTCTACCTGCTATTTGTTTAAGAACGGGTGGTTTTTGAGGGCCAGTGGAGTTTCCATTATTGCTGTTTTGAACCTTATGTCCTCTTTATGTTTCATCCCAGGTATAGTTTTGGTTAGCCGGTATAGTAGATACCCATTTAAAAAGAAATGTGTCATATGTTGTATATTCCACTAGAATGTTACGGCTGTTATACACTGGCGGGTTGTCCGTTGAGTTGTTTCATATTGAATTGTAAGTAGCACAAGCCTCTATCTAATCTGTATTGTGTGGATTCTGGATCGTTTCCTGTCTTTCTATGAGTCGACGGTCAGGGTAGTCTAGGGTCTACAGCTCTTTTCAGTTATCACATCTGCAGGTTTGTATACTTTTATTTTGAGGCCGTGATCTAATAGGCAATATGTTTTAATAGTGGGCTTGAGTGTCCCGTCAGTCTTTATGTTGTTTGACCTGTAGTGGCCAATGTGTGTCACCTTAGAAAATCCAGTACGTTGGGTAACGTGTTTTAGTGATTGAAGTTTAGTGTAATTTGGAAACTAGTTTATAGCATAAGTGTTGGTCAATGCATAAGCTGGTCTTACGAGGATTCGTTTGAATTTTCGGTCATCTGTAGGCAATCATAGATTCACTATTCATTCTGATACGTTTTTTTAAAGGTTTTCGCGTCTGTTTACAAAATGTTTCTTAAGCTCTTTCCTCGTTGGATGTTACCCTCCTTTATCTCAGTGCTCTTGTGAGTGATATGTGATGTACTGAACTGAAATGTAGGAATTGATGTCTGGATGAAATGAAGGAATGGATATATAATCATTATAAGTGCAAGTGTGAAGCAAACCCTCATCATTAGGACGTATTATACGATTATGATTACTTATATAAATTAAGATGAACTAACGTCAAGTTAATCTTAAGTATGGAATTTTATTGAACGACATGATTTTATTTGAGTTCGACTGTTATAAGTTGTAACGTACTATCCATCATATCATCTGGATCTGTCTCCGGTTAATAGTACATGTACGTTAACTATGTGTAGACTTTGCTTTAAATTTTCTCTTAATCTCAGGGCCAAAGATGAACATATGTGGACTTTTGATGGATCACATGCAGAAAGAGATTGATGATCCATACTTTATTGTTGTTAAAATCCTATCATAACTGCATGCATCGAGACTCTCCCTAGCGTCACGGAAGGGAGACTGGAAGAACTGACTGATTAACACATGATTATGTAATAAATAATGTTATCAAGAAATTAGACATGAATATTTGATTTTATTACCTACTCGCCCTAAAGAATGGGGATTTAGAATCTGGCTGGGTCGAAGGTATTGATTTAAGACATTATACTTTCTTTTATACATAAAATTTTGGGTTATTCAGCCCCTCCCATCAGCGCAAATTATTACGCTGATACTTTTCTTACCACAGTATTTTCAATGGAATATTGTATTTTATTTTTAAATCATTTATATAACATTGATGATCTCCAGCTATCTAGTCACTAGTCAGGGTTTAGAAAGTATGCAATGGCCACCAATCATTGGATTTGGCTACCCAGAGTCACACCTGATGGCCAATTTAAGCCAACATTCCTTTGTTTTAAATTCTCAACTTTCCCGTGATCAAAACAGTGCAGTGCTTCCGTTCACCACCACCCTGTATTTTATCTTGGTGCCGTGAGTACCTTATTTTTTTAGTCATTTTGGGAACGCTACCGTCGTACGTACTGCAGCTTGTTCAGACGCCGCCGCTGTTCAATCTCTCGTTCACTGAAACGAATCGCCGTTTTCTTTTCACAGTCACAAACTTCACAATTTATGTTTTCCGCCAATAAAACATAATATATTATATGAGGCCACCACAACATTCTTCAGGTGGCCTCATTGGCCACCAAATTTTAGAGGACTTTTCAACATTGGTACTAGTTACAATAAATAAACTTTTACAATATTTAAACAAATTACACATATATAAATAGATATGCACTTCTTTAAGAACGGGGGGACACATACAGCAACACTAACTCTTGTGTTGCGCACCACAAAAGAGGGGGACGTTACAAAGTGTAAGTATGCAGTTTGCTTTCACATTAAGCACACTCTAAATATATTATGCTGTGATTGTCAAACAACGTCAGCTAACGACAAGGTGGCCTCAACTCAGAGACGTGGTTTTCATGTGTTTCTAAGGATAGTGAGAATAACCATGAAGTTAGCCCCCCACCATTTGCATTGTCGAAAAAATATATGATGGGATCGTCAAGTAACTCTCAACGAACGAATGGTGAAAGCTAAATTCACAGCGGAGTATTGAAAGAATTTTAAACATTTCAAAACATTTTAAATCTTTTAAACATTTTAAACAAACATTTCAAAACCACGACATCTGAATTCTTAATATCATCCTGACTTTAGCTAAGCGTAAGCCAGGAAAAGCAGATGGAACTCAGTTGAAAAGGGTCCGTCGATCTCGGAATTTCAACTCAAGTCCTCCTGGTAATAATGCGACCAAGCTTCTGCTGAGTCACCGCACTCAGACTAGGGAATGAGTAATAATTACAATCAAAAGTCGAGTATTATTACTTGTATCTTTTAAATTAGGAATAGTAATTAATGCCGAGACAGAATTCAGTCACAACATCTTATCGGTCTAAGCGCTAAAGAGATTAGGGTAGCGTTACAATATTATAAAGCCATAGTACCCCTCACCAGCACATTCAAGAACCAACTGCTCTTTGTGTCACTTAGTGGCTCCTGTATATTTCGCAAAGATCTTATTTATCAAAAACAATACATTGTGCAGAAGATGCTGACAATTTTAAGCAGCTTAGTCCAAGCGCGTCATAGCTGTTCTGATACCATGCGTTAGGGTCTGTTGGTGTGTGTGTGTGTATGTGTGCGTTGACACAAACTTTAGGGGAACACTGTCAGTTTTAACACCTTTCTAGTGGGGAACCAATTTTGATTTAGGGGTACTGCCGAAGTTCCGCGGAATTCACTTCCTCAAAAAATGTTTTTAACCCGTTTAGAATTGTTTTCTGATGTCACAAAACAATTTTGAGCAAGTTCTGAGAAGTTCCCTGGAAGGTCGGAAAATACGAGCGAAATCTTACACACTTTTAACACACCATGTATAACTTAGTTCCAGTTTTCCGAACCAGGGGGCAGCACAATTGCTTTCCGTGTGTAAGAGCATCCGCCATCTTTGTCGCTGTGTACGCGCATGTGCACAGGTCTCAACCGGAAGTTCCGCACGAGTACAAAACATCAGTAACGTATGTGAAGACAATTCCCCGTAATCAAAGTAGGTAGCCCACTACATGAGTGTTAATATTTGCACAACGCACAGCTCCCCTAAAGCGAGGACACTTCCAACAAACAAAACAATCACAGACCAATGAATTGACTTACAAAATGATACGTAGTGAACAAGTACGATGAAAAGGCTAAACCGACCATATAAACTGAGGTTTCGGAATTAGATTTTTATCCGCTTTCAGGCATTGCAGGCAGACGAACGAAATAACATCAAAATAGAAAGAAGCTTCAGTTTATTTTACGTCTCTGGCATTTCAAACGTGTTATTAAAAGAACAATAAATATATATTTAAATAATCCCATATCATCTACATTAAACACGGAGCAATTTAGGCATCAAGTACTTGTCACCCTTCTACTTAAGGCAAATTAACATAAAAATAACTTATTTTTTACCGATACCTGTTTTTGAAAATGTAAATAGTGACGCGAAAAATAAATATATATTTTAAGTTAAGTTGATTGTTCTTTGCTACATTCTTACTTTGCTTTCCATTTTGTTTACTACTAGGTGTTAATATTCATTTGCTTCTCTCTTTCATTTCTGTATTAACACCTATCACCTATCCCCATTCGCTATCTACTATTGCTGTAGTAGGAGGGATATGACTACCATAAGATCCATGTTAAAGATCAGTTTGCTTGCTGCAATAAACCATACACTTGCTCACGCAAATTAATGCGGGCGTTGAAAAAAAAGAACCTAACGGAATTTTTATTGATAACTTCAAGTTGAACCAGAGTTACCTCGTCCCGATCATATAGCCGCGGTCATGTTAAAACTTAAGACATTACCATGCTCAGGATTTAAGTGTATGATCAGAATCAAAACTAATGGTTTAATAAGTAAAATACATATATAATGTTTATTGCTATTGCAGGTAAATAGAAAACCCGACCTGACTTAAACTCGAATCGCCATTACATGATTTTTGTCTTCCAGCGAAACTTAGAAATAAAATCTCGACAAACTTCTGCCACATCTCATTGCTTCATCTTAGCTTGGAGCGTCCCCAACAGTTATGCAATCTACAAAACGTCCTCTAGAAGTAAACATTAACTTCGTCGAAATCCCCAGACCCCTCTGACTCCAATTCTCAGCCAGTCTGGTCTCGAAAGCGATTTCCCACGCAAAGCATCTCCAGCAATCCTCCCTTGCTGCTGGCAGATAAACGAAGTTGGCCTTTAAAACTTTCACACCAGCTTCCATTACGCCTCCCCAGGACCAAGCGAGACTCTGCAAATCTTATGACCTCAAACTTTCTGAGCTCCCACAAGCTTAAGCAATGTAAATTCTTTTAATGAAGTACAATTCGGTCGCAGTATCTCGAGTTAAAACTGGTTTTCTGCTTTCGTCCTTGTCCAGCCCCTAACCTTGCGCACTGGTCGATGTCCGGGGCGGCCTTAGACGAAAGTAGAAAAATTAACTGTTTCATAGTCAATACAAAGACTAAGCTCCCAGCCCAGAGTGGCAATAGCTTAGTGAACTGCTGGGAATTTTTCTAAGTCCTCATCCGAAGGGGACTTTAAAGTTTTCTTGCTTCCTACATTCTCGACAGCTTCTCTACTCCTCCAACTCAGGTATCCCAGAGGTAAAGTAAAGTTCAATGATCAGTTAAGATTCCACAAAAGCTCGGGCTGTTCATTATATACTCTCCCAGCTCCCTCACTTTCTACGATCGGCCAAACTCGCGCAAGCAGACGCATATATACGAATAGTTACGAACTCCCGAGCCGAGCTAGCCGCGAACCCATACAAAGCTGTCGATTCATATACAAATCTAAACAAAAGTACACTTTCTCCCAACGGTTTTCCTCTTCCAAAATTACATTCTATATATAGATATCACAACCCATATGCAAATAAGACGGGTATTTAAAATAGTGGCCTTCATTGAGTATTAAAATATACAAGAAAATTAGAGAAATTAATTGAATCGAAATGATGTGAATTTTCGATCACATCATTGAAAAAAAGAGCATTTTAAAAGTGAAATTCTGCTCTGAACTTCACCGATAGGCATTTAAGATTCTGACCGAGGGGTAAGTATTATTATTCATAAAGAAGTGGAACTTTAATTTAAAAAAATGCTTACATTAATAATGCATTTTAGGGAAGTAAGACGGTTTCCCGTAATCAAAGTAGGTAGCCCACCAGATGCGTGTTAATACTTGCACAGATGTCCTAAA
>JAGDQP010051218.1:0-14065 GCA_022664845.1 Lepisma saccharinum | reverse complement strand
AAGCATTATTTGCACCTGAGATCTCACTTTACACACCATAACTCATTACGTGAATGTATTCTAAAAACTCGAAAGCAAATCCCGTCTTGGCACTAGCTTCTGAATAGTGGGGATTTGAAACAATCGGCCTACTCTTTTCAAATTCACCCTCCAGTGAATTAACCTACGGAAAGAAAAATTGCGCATATTTCCATTCATTTGCTATGGAGAATATATCCCGAGCACACTATACTGTATAATTACGAGTCCGATTACAACCTAATAAGTGAGAATCCAGGATCGAGGTCCATTTGTTGCATATGTACGTATGAATAGGTTACAAGGATTACGCCTTCCCAGCAATGAGGTTTAAGCCGGAAAACTGTGAAAGGAAGACGCCAAGAAAGCAATGTACGGAACTGAATAGATGCGCTCTCTCAATGGAACGACAGGAACGAGGACAATAATACATAACTACGACCAAATGACCGAGAAAGAGCGGGGTACTAAGGGATAAACGCCTTATAAATTTACACCCACAGGTGAGAACTGGAAAAACTTGCAAATAGCCCTAAAAATGAACAGCATGGTACCGAGTATTACGTACATGATTTTACTAAAGTATGTTTCAAACTCATGAGCTGTATCAAGAAATCAATAGTTAAACGATACTCAGTCTACTATTGTAGGACTTTAATTCAAGCAAAAAACGTAGAGGAAAGCCATAAACGTTACTAATATTACTGTATTTTTGTTTGCAATCCCTAGCAAACGAGCTACGTTACAAAGACGAACCGAAGGAAGAATGACAAGGGTCAGGAGACCGCGGGGAAGAAAGAAAATATGGAGCAACCGTGGCCAGACAATTAGAAACACTCTGCATCTTGTAGAGTCAGAGTCATGCCAAAGTCAAAATGCATGTAAATTGTACATTCCTGCAGCCTCTTCCATCAGTAAATTTAAAAAGGTAATTACTACCTACTAATCAGTGCTTGTCAGTACATCAGTAATAAAGCAATCAGATCTTGCTGAGCATGCTTGAAAAATGATTATTGTACATAACTCTTGTATGAAAAGTTTTCGAGTGAACGTTGAGTATTCTTGAGCGGCAAAGGAGACAACTAGAAGGCAACTTAATGATTTGATTATTCTACTATCAGACCTACTACGTTCATACTTTGACAAAATGAAGCTATACGAGTGAGAAGGGTCATGCAATTTAATTATATATACACGGAAATATATTTTTAAGCTCACCTAGTCAGTTGGTTAAGGATACAAACAACAAAATAACAAAAAAATGAAGATTCAAGAACTAACCACCACAATTAAATCACCCAGCAAGATGAGGCAAACATTTGGCCATTCCGTAGGTGGGGGAAGGGAAAATGTTTAGTGCCGAATGGCTCAGGTGTGATGAGACATTACTCATTACTCGGCCGAGAATCATAGTACTTTAAAAGAGCATGTTTACGTACACAGTAAAGGGTTTGACAGCCCTATAATATAAAACATTCGTGCTACACTACTTCAGAAATAATCTGTATTAAATCTGCTTGCAGAATAAAAATGATGTCTGATACTGGTGAGAATCTCTTAAAACTACACTAAATTCAGCATACACATTGATGCATTGATAATGGAGAAAATAAACAAAGTTAAGTTTCTAATATAGCCACAGGTTCTATATTGCCTAATTTCATTTTATTTTCATAGGGAATAGAGTGGCGAGAATAAATATTAAATAAGACTTGGGCACCGCATCGTAGGCGATTGTAAGAAGTCTCATTGATAGATTCTAAATATAGGAAGTAAATAAACGATAATTCTAAGCAATAATAAGAAGGGGTAAAGTTACCATGATGTGAAATACTTATCTAGAAATCCGAATAAAGAAAACAAACAAATCTCAAAAGTAAATGTCCGGACGAACATAACATCTTAATATCCGTAGTACAACTTTAGAACCATCAAAGAATTTCACTTAAATAAATTGATTTTTTTTTATCCAATTCGTAATATCTCTTGAATAAAATACTCTAACAACATGTTGGATCAATCATGTTAAGCTAAATTAAAGTAAATTATATTGTAAATTATAATAAGTATGAAAAAACCTTCGGTGTAAAGAGAAGAGTGACGCAAAAATCTAGTCACAAATGAAGTGATATCCATTTTGCGAGTTATTTTCTTTGTGCCACTATGGCGGATGGATTTCAAATCTTCTAATTTTATTACAAAGGAGACACGTCTGATTGTTTTATTACTGATTTACTGATAAACATTGATTAGTAGGTAGTAATTATTTTTGGATGTTACTGATGGAAGAGGGTGCAGGAATGCACAATTGACATACATTTTAAATTTGCTATGACTCTGACTCTACAAGATACAGAGTGATTGTGAATTATTTGTCTGGCCATGGCTGTTTCTTACTTTTTTCTTCCCCGCGGTCTCGTGGCTTTTGCCATTGTTTTCTTTGGCTCGTCTCTGCAACGTAGCACACTTGCTATGGATCGCAAACAAAAATAAAGTAATATTAGTAACGCTATAATGGTAATACAACTCATGAGTTTGAAACATACTTTGGTTTTAATGATGAACGTACTACTCGGTACCATGCTGTTCATCTTTTTGAGGGCTTCTTGATAGTTTTCCCTGTTCTCACCTGTGGGTTTACCATTTATAAGGCGTTTATCCGTTAGTAAATCGCTCTTTCTCGGTCATTTGCTTATCGTTATGTGTTCCTTTTTTGTCTTTACTCTTGTCGTTCATTTGAGAGAGCGCATCTATTTAGTTCGGTATATTGCTTTGATTGTCTTTCTTTCACAATTTTCCGGCTTAAAGCTGATTGCTGGGGAAGGCATAACCCTTATGATCATATCATACGTACATTACTCACCAAATGGACTTCGACCCTGGATTCTCACTTATTAGGTTGTAATCGGACTCGTAATTATACAGTATAGTGTGAGCACAATATAATGGAGATATATTCTCCATAGATAATGAATGGAAATATGTGCATTATACTTGTCAAAGGTTAATTCACTGAAGAGTGAATTGAAATATATTTGAAAATAGTAGACCGATTAGTTCTGAATACCCCCTATTCAGAAGCTAGTGTCAAGATGAGATTTGCTTTCCTATTTTTAGAATGCGGTTACGCAATGAGTTATGGTGTGTAAAGTGAGATCTCAGGTGCAAATAATGCTTAAGTAAGGTTATTGTGTGTACTATGGAATAATTATAAGTTGATGTAATGTGAGCAACATTTGTAGGCTAAACCATCTAATTCTCTTCTCCATGGATGCATGAATGACTCATCTTAGAAGGTCATTCTTTTGGATTAGGTACACCATTCAATTCAACTACTTTTAATTTGGACGAGTAGTAGCAGACACATTAATGATCGCATTTAAGGTGATCCTTCTATTTTTCTGTTAAATCCCATGTTAAAGAGATATTCGATTCATCAATTTAGGAAACTAGATCCCTTTTTCCTGCAACGATGTAACGGCCTTTGCATTAAAAGTACTTTGTTTCTATATATTGCATTGTTAGTTATGAATACATGTAAGTGGCTTGCTGACTAGTTATGTGACAAACGAAATAAATGGTTGAATCCAGGCCCTCCTAAATATAAGGACAGGTACATTTACTTATAAACTATCAAAAATAACGTCCAAGTGTCCAGGATAGACAGAGTATATGGTAGCCTGACCTTGAACCAAAAATCAATAACAGTAAATCCTCATAGTTGCAAGTTTTGAGCTGGCTCAGAGCCAGAACGATCGCTGCACTTTGCAGACGGTTATTATAAGAAAAAATCTGTCGCCCTAATCTGTTAAGCTAAATATCGTTTCCTTGCGAATGTAAAAAAAAGACCACACTATAGTAAATTAAAAATTTATTAAGGTAAAGGCACATGATAAGATAATTAGTAGTAAGTAGAAGTATAAATAGTAATAAGTAATAGGTAACCCACAAGTAATACCATACACTTAAGTAGATGTTAAGTTTCAGGATAAGAAAATGGCGTATCAAATTGTAGTACTTTTAACTACGTATTTATAAATATCAGTTGCCCAAGTCGTTCCAGGTCAGAGTGTCATCACAGAATGAACGTCACCTGTATAATTATACCTTTTTCATTACCACTGCGCACTCGTAAACGCAAAGTCATGCACAGTAAAATTTTCTCCCATGCGTACACTACTCGAGTCGCATAAATCTTGGCTTCGGACCAAGTTGCCTAAAGGCCAAAAACAAAAATCAACTTCAAGCTCAAAAGCCATTGGTTAAAAATTATTTGCTAAGACGTAATAACTTTGCTTGCAGTTTGCGTTAAACAAATTTTGGATTAATTCTTGAAGAAATAATTATTTAGATATATCATATCCTTGTGAGGCAGGATTCCCCATTACGAGAACAACTGTAGGCCCTGTCCCCAACTTTCGTCATTGCACAAGCAATACAGCAAATAGCTGTTTTTGTCAAATCATCGCTCTCAATTAATTATTTAATTGAAATTAAATTATAAAAAAAAATATTTTTCTTTGTTTTTTTGTTAAATTATTAAACGTTCATCTCGAAAGACTGCGTTAGACGTAGATATCATCTTCGTTTACAAATAAGACTGCACGCATTTATCCTCTGCGGAAGTATTATCAGTTCCACTTATCTTAGTCCTCCATTTAGTTTCCAAACTCTTGTAGCCATGAATAATGGTTGTACTTTTATCTTCACAAGTCGTTGAAGAAATACAAAATATATTCATAACAATAATGTCTATGTCCTAGCCTGTGCCATAACTAAATAAATGTCTGTGCCCTGACCAAGGAGGCTGATGTAAATGACAAAGGTTACATTATTCGATGTACTAGAAAAGGTGATTGACAAATTTCAGAAGTATAATGAGAACATTCTGTTGGGTGATTTAAACGCAGAAATGGGGAGAGAAGAAAAGTATAGACCTAATATAGGTAATTATAGCCTTCGCAAAGTCAGCAACAAATGACAAAAAAAATATTAATATTGTGATTTCGAAAATCCTAATAGTTAAGAATACTAGTTTGAACTCGAAAATATACACAAATTAATAAAGATGTCCCTGGGTGGCAAAACGCTAAACCAGATTGATCATTTATGAATAGAGATACCACGACATCCTCCATTATTGACACCAGATATAGGAGAAGCGGAACGTTACACTAAACACTGGTTAGTGATTTCAGTATTGAGGGGAAATTATATATGGTGCACAGAGGAACAAAGAACCAGAAAATCGGAACCAACTAGAACTCTCAAAAAGGTTCGTAATCTTGTCAGACTCGAGTAAAAATGAACATAATATTAATAAAGAGATTGATTTAAGAATGGTGTGGGAGGTAATTCGTTTTGCAGTTTATGGCGCGGCGAAGGAACGTGTGGGTGAGAAGAAACATCAGAAAACAGTGCTTTGATAAAGTCTGCACTAAGCTTCACGAGCAATTGAAACAAGCAGGCGACAATTGCTAAATAATAAAAATGAAGCAAATACCAACCACCATAGTAACGCAATACGAAATTCCTCACGCGGATTGAGAAACAGAAAACGATAATATCTGAGGCTGAATGTTTAGGATATAAAGACAAACAGCAACAGAAATATCACATGTGTTCTATACAAACTGGTAAACTCGTTAAGAAAAGGTAACCAGCGATGGTTAAGGATGATTAGAAATGAACGCGGAGCTCTTCAAGCGGATTCAACTAAAATTGTCGATGTGTAGAAAACTTTATTCTACAAACTTCTTCTACAGGGCACAAGGAGGGAAATTTGAAAACTATACCACAGAAATGTGAATACGTGAACCCAGCGAGAACGAGGTCTAAATATCGTTAAATGAATTTATATTTTTAAATAACCAGGAAAAGACAATTTTCTAGCAGAATTAATTAAATCAATTGGAACAGCACTAATCAAGAAAATACCCAAATTAATAATTCCAAATATGGAGAAAAGAGAAGCTTCCAAATAAATTGAAAAAAAAAAAACAAGAATAGTTTTCTCAATAATTAAACAAATACCTCAATAATTAAAACAGGCGATAAACGGACTGTAATAATTACTTAGCAATCTCGTTACTTCCAACATGATCCAGAAATTAAGTGATTATCTTTAAACACAGTGTAAAGACACTGAAATAATTGGAGATGATCAATGAGCATTTAGAAGAAATAAATCCACCTTGAACTAGATTTACACCTTGACACAAATATTCAAGAAACTTTAATATAATAGGACTGTTCACCAACTATTCATTGATTTGAAGAAAGCATATGATTCTAAAAAAAATGAAAAGTTATACAGCATCCTGAGACAGTTTGGAATTCCGAAACATCTTGGTCAACGGATGCACTACAAAGCAACAGTGATGTTTTCATAGGAGCGATGGCAACAGGTAAATAGATAAAAGGTAAATAATACTAATAAGATAGGTAAATAATATACTATTGGTAAATAATATAGATAAAAGTAAATGCATGGTAACAAGCGGAAACACATGATTGGAGGAAATAGAACATATTTATTAGGGATGAAAACATAGAAAACTAAACCAAATTAAATACTTCGGAGCATATGTAGAAAGCATAAATACTCCCTTTAATGCGAAAATGGCGTCCTAGTAAGGAATTAAGCACCTAGAAATGATTAATCTTAAACAGCAAGAGCGTGCTTCGTGATGGAAGAGTACTACTTCTCCGAAATCTTAAAATTTTCGATTTCATCTGAGAATTTTTCTTGATTTCTGAACAACTTGTACAAACGTAAAGGACATAATCTTTTGACATCGCAAACAACAGACAAGTATTTATCTAATTAAAAATAATAGTTTCGTTATGTTAGTTAGTTGTGAAGTTGTGATGTGTCAAAGCAGTACAAAACAACGAATTTTGGATTTCTATAATACATCAATGAACTTTAAGAAAATCTATTTATATTTATTTTCTTTGTGTTGGGGGAGGGCGGGGTGATAATTATTCTGGTATCTTTATTTTCTATTAAGAGGTCGTAGAAATATATTTTTAAAAATCAATCACTTGACCGTGAATACTCTGTCTAAATAAATGACTGGAAATGGAACAGATAACCTTAGAACATTTATAACAGTGAAGAATACTAAATGCTGATGCTTTTTGAAGGTTTGCATCAGCGGACAGCAAGGAATACGCTCTCCTCTCCTAGACGTCAACGGCTGCGCTCACAATACCAACGAAGATAGCATAAGTTGCACTAATGTATGCACAGTTGTAAGTTGTGATACGTATGTGAGATTGTTTATTATTTACTCAAAGTTCTATCTCCACTGACATCTACCCTGATCTCATCAACTCCATTTTAGTGTCACTCTTTGTTGATTTCGATATAACTTCTTGTTGATCAGCCGATGGAGATTCTAGTTTAGGCTTACAACTCCTTGGATTGGTTGATATTTTTTTTAGATACATCGTTCATGATATTGATAATGTATTCAGTAAACCATATTTAGATTTGTTGGCTGTCTATCTACAGCAAATTATTAATAAAAACGTTGTGTTTTTCTCAAGGCATAGAATAACAATCAACCTTTTTTTCTAAAGATATAATTGTATCAACTTGTCACAGTATCTAAGTTAATTCTTTGGGTTGAAAATCTTAATTTGTTCAGAACTAACGTAAGGAAATATATTTTTACCCTTTCAGAAGCGCCACCAAAGCCTCAACCACCGCCAGCGCCTAAATCTGGTAAGTATTAAAAAGTAGATAAAGTATACTTCACATTTTGTAGATCTTAAACATTTATTTACAGTTATATTTTAACTTAACACTGCTTAATTATGTTTTATTATATTTTTCCGTTCTTTTCTTAGTGGCATTTTTATCTTTCTGTAGTTCTGAATATAACTACCTAATTGTGTTTAGTTGATAAATATGTGTGCAACAATATTATTTAATGTATACACTTTTATAATTTAATACACGACTTAGGAAGTGCTATTTTCCAGATATACATTAATTCTGTGACACCATGTTTGAATACCACAACTCTTACTGAAGCTGTTATCAGCCAATCTTTTTATTTCTGTGTGGACAACCATAAGAATTGCAGTTTGTGAGCTCGTCTGTTCTCTCTGTCTCTCAGGCGTTATTACATACACAAATACCGCGATTTGAGGATGACGTATGTCATAATTGATATTACATTCCTGATCTTATCTCATTCTTTTTCAATTTTCAATGTTACGGGATTTATACCCTGTGCCATAGAACAAAAATTTCGCATCAAAATAAGAAAAATAACTCTTTGTAATTTGTGAATTATGTTTAGTTTGGAAGACACAAGCTTCCGAAAGCGTAGGAAAATGAACTTTCGAGCTTGATATTTCCAGTACCATTAACAGTAGAACTGTGGGGGCAAGGTACTCTCAAAGACTTCTAACCTGTTCTATCCAAAATGTATATTCCGAAATTGTGCGATGCCTCACAAAGGAACTAAGGAACTAAGGGCTCCACAAAGGAACTAATGGATTCTCTGAAGTAAAGGTAGGTCGAAATGTGCATGAATTTGCCGAATGTCCTGCAGGTAACAATAATTCGTTTGCGCCAAGTCAACATCTAAAATGATTATATTTGCCAAGCGAATTTTTTAATATTTCGGGGTTGTATAACCAACAGGAGTCAGAGCTATTCTGCCAGCTGGCATACCTTCAACGAAACACCATTTGTTTGTTAGGAATAAGAGAGAATGGCATTACAAACATGGATTAATCATGAGAACATTACAGTATAGGGTAATAGACGACCGCAATGCTCAACTGGTCACAGATATTAGGCTATGACTCACATCTAGAGTGCCACTTTTAAGTCTTGGCTGGGAATCAACTTTGCGTAATTTGAAGAGACAAAACAGAAATGTAATAGAAGCAAGATAAAATAATATTCTTGGTTACTGAAATGGCCTGTAAATACAAAGTATATAAGTTTTTTTTGTATAAATCATGGTAAGGAAATAGCACATACTTTTTAATATTTACGGAAAAAGAAATATATGAGACGCGTTTGAATTCAATTGATATAATGTGCATAATATTCCAAACATATTTACTCCTGATCGTCCTCATGTATTTGTACGGATTGATTACGGGATCTGAAATTGTTGAGTTTAGCCTATTCATCACACACAAATAAAATAAACGAGAATGGAGAAGTGTGGTTCCGTTTACAGCTGAAAGTTTAATAATGTTATTTTGAGTAAGACATTTTCAAGAAGGATTTGTTTAGTTTCAAAATAACAGATTTTTAATAATTTGGACTTTCTGAAAAAAGATATCAGAAGTCGTTACTTGAGAACGGGATCCTAGGTTTTATTCTTCAGGACTTTGGAGTAGCCGTCATTATTGGGTTGAATAGCGATGACTTACAGTGTCAACATCATAAGTTTTGTGTTCAACTTGTGAAAATAGTGTGAATATGTA
This sequence comes from Lepisma saccharinum, assembly GCA_022664845.1. Taxonomy (NCBI): domain Eukaryota; kingdom Metazoa; phylum Arthropoda; class Insecta; order Zygentoma; family Lepismatidae; genus Lepisma; species Lepisma saccharinum. The sequence goes on along the minus strand of JAGDQP010051218.1, from coordinate 4,585 downwards.
ATCGTACAAATACACTAATCATTCAGTTCTTCTATAATTTACATTGTTGAGAGAGATAGAGGTTATACTTAAGTCCAGAACAAGACTGGGGAGATTTCTCCAAGGGAAGGAATGGAGCAGATCACAAAGCAAAGCCTCATTTCGATTGAAATAATGTAAATAATTCATAGTACGCGTATGAAGTAAAGATACATTCTGTGCTAAAGATCAAACCTGAATTCGGACGGTTTCAGCTGCATCCATGTGGAGACGATCATATTTCTAGACGATCATATTCACATTGGTCATACATTTTGAAAGATACTTCAAAAGCTGGATCCTTGTATAGATGCTTGAATAGGGTTACTTTCTTCAATTTAAAGGTTGCCACTTCATTTCCCTATGAAACGGTATTTACGTTTATTACTTTTTTTGGTTTGCACGCTATAAAATATTAAACATTATCAATAATATTTTTATGGATTAGCGTTCATAAAATAACGGACAACAATTGACGCTTAAAATAACTCAATTCGAAAAATTGGCAACTTTAATATGTAGCTGGGTCCACATTTCGCGAATTAAAAGTTCGACTTGTACATTTCGCATAAAAAATTGCGACAACGAAAACCGTGGAGCTTGGCTACCCAAATAACACATCCTCATCGCATAATCGTGTCTGGTAAACATACTTTCTCCTTCCTTCGTCTCTCTAATACTAAAATCAGCAAACACCATGAGCACATATTTTTCAAAATGTACACATATTAATATCGGTAAAATGATAGAATCAAAGCGAGACGAAACAATATACATAAGTCGATGGAGGGATAAATTTAAACACACACAATGAAAAATTGAAACCAATCGATGTCTTTTTGCAGGGTAGAGAAATGAGAGACCGAGAGGGGAAAGGAGAGGGAGAGGAAGAAGAAGATGAAGTAGAAATAAAAATATGGAATTTAAACGTAGGAAAAAGAGAACATAACATTATAAGGTTCAGTTCCCACAGCATGGTAGAAGTGACTTTTTATTTTATATTTTTTCATGGCTATTCGAATATATAGAGGATGCTTGAAAATTCCAGTAAGCCATTTTTGAAATACGAGAGAAATAAACTTGGTGGTGAGATTAAATACTCAAGATTTCCAGTGAAACTGCAGAGTTTTGAGACCCATCTAGAATAATTTCAAAAGTGTAACACACATGATTTGTTTGCGCGTAGCTCAGTTGCAAATTTCGTCGGGCTTATTGAATGTACTGGTTCGGAATACATTGCATTCAGAGACTCCGCCAGGATTTTCATATTGGGGGTGTCAAGGTAAACTTTAGAGTGTGTATGTAGAGTTTTGCACGGTTTTGTATCAACTTTGACGGCAAACTGTTAAATTTGGGGGGGTAGGTTTGAGGTTTTGAAGCTACCCCCCCCCCTCATAGGGGCCGGAGTTTAGTGGAATTACTAATTGTAACAAACCCAGCAGATACGGTAGGTCATATCTTGTATTCCAGACTACAAATGCAAATTGAACATAAAAAGAAAATGAACGAATGATAATATTTTTGCTTAATTTATATCGGAAAGAGGCAAGATTATATATCCAAACTCTATCAAAATAAAAAGTTATCGAAGTTCAAAAGGAAGCTTAGCATGTTTTTATAGGCATAATAAACTGTACATGTTACACATTTCAAACGTGAAAAATGAAACACATTTAATAGTGTTTTAAAATTATAGCGTGGAAACTAATGTTATGCAAAACTAATATAAAAATAGTTCTTCAATTAGCCAAAAGGGGGCCATTTTCTACTCAAATCTTAAAATGTATTAGTTCTGGACATGCTACTCTATATTGCACTTATTGCGCATATAACATTCTAATAATTGCAATACTAATCAACTAGTGTTTATAACAATTCGCACAGATGGAATGAACACGGCAGAGCCGGAACGGGTCATCGGCTGGGAATTGGCTCTGGAACACTCACAAAGAGAGTGTTCCAGAGTGTGATTAATGTAAGAGAAAAAGTGAAGAGAGAGAAGAAGAAGGAGAAGACCCAGAGAAGGCACGATAACAATACATCAAGAAAGAAAGAAAGACCAATGAAAAACATGAAAACAACATTAGAATTATGCTAAAAAACAGACACTGTTTAGTAGGATTCTGTCCAGTAATGCTATGTAAGTTTTCCACTTCGAAGATGAATCTCTGATTCAACGCTTCAGTTTATGCGAAAATAAAACTGGCTGCTAGGTAAACGAACCAAGGGTTTCAAATTGGAAGTCCAGCACGATATTGACTCTACGAAAATGTGCTTAACAAATCGTATAGTGATTCTTTCTAGGAATAATAAAATGAAAAGTGGATACTTCAGATCAATGACGTATTCTTAACTGCCGTGGTAATCCCCAGATCCTTTTCCAACCAACATTTGTAAATCGTCTTCCTTTGTATAGTCACTAAGATATATGATTCCTCAGTCTAAAATATTATCCGTTTTGTATGAGAAGCTATGACTGGATTCTTCAAGATTGTTTTGTAAAAAAATCATTATACTGAACAGGGTTTGAACATATGTTTGCTTGCTTTATTACTGAAGAGCACAGCACGTTTCCCCTACTTCATCTGGGGAAGAATGAAAGAAACGATAACAGTTTATGCAGTTTTTGCGCTATGGAAATTCAAAGGTACACTTATAGGAATAATAATAATAATTATCATTATTATTATTATTGAAGTGTAACGTCATATAACTGACAGTTTTATATTCCATGTAAAACAGCATTGCATATTACGGAAGTAAACTCTGTTAATAGTGTACTACATGAAACAGAATACTGACAGCTTGATAACGTTTTCTTTTAAAGTAAAAATCTCTCTATTCCGGACGTCTCTAAAGCTCTCTGCAGAAAAAGGTTTCTCAGTGAAGACTTTATTTCCAATCCCCTTTCAATGTAATTAATGATTATCATCAGTAACAATATTGTTACAAAGTGCCTAAATGAACTATTGAGCACCTAAGAATGACACTAGTTTCTGGTAAAGTGCTGCTCCGAGCAACTATGTTCAATAAACCCCACGAACTTGAACGAACCTATTATTGAACTTTACTTAACTATCTATTATTTGTTTATTCATGTTCAATATATGCAGTATGGTGGCCCAGTATATTTAGCAATTATCTCAAATAACAAATATTAGTTTGGCATTATACATACAATTTAAAGTGCACTTCAATTTATGTTTTATGTTTCACTTTATAGCAAAAGATTCTACCTTCACTGCTAAGTTGTCTCATCAACGAACAATAATATGGCTATGTGTATACCATTGTCACGCCACGCACATATATGTTTTACACAGCGCCAATCTCAAGTATCATTCTGTGGAGAAAAATCTCGTGTTCCATTTTCTCTTTTGTTTCCAGAATAAAGGACATTGCGTGTATACAGAAAATTCAATTTACATTGAAGTTTGAATTTAGTTTAAGGCCTTTAGGCAACTTTGGCTTAGGCCGGATGAATGATGATGGGATTAATAGGTGGAATGAAGAAAGTGGTAGAAAACGGAATAACCTCAGAAAACGCACGCACACGCATTGGCAGAATAATGGGGGTATTAACCCAGATCATTTCTGAGTGACTTTAAACGTTTCATTCTAAACGATACCTTTGAAATTTGTTATCAATAAAATAAATTGTATTGCCTCCCCCAGGACCTTCTACTAATTCCGCCCATGCTTAGACAATATATTTACATACTTCTTGTTGCGCGTAAACATGGGTTCAAGTCCGTGAGGGACTTAAACAGAGTGGTTCGAAACAATATTTAGCCCGAATTATACGCCCAGTTGTTACGAGCTTAGCTGCTTATTTAGCCGTTCGTTAAATTAATATTGATAATGTTTAGAAACAGGTTTCGTCTTTGCGTTCTGGCTTTATTCTCTTTTTCATTACATAAACTTTGCAAATCAATTCAACCATAAATTGTCGTCTTTTGAATTTAAAAGAAATTTACAATTGGTAGAGAATGAAAATTTAACATCCGACGGAGCTGGAAAATGTAAAGGAAAATGTTGGAATATATGGAGTTCAAACCCATCAAAAGTACAATAATGAAGAACCTGAAATATTTCGAACATGAGGCCTAGGCTGGACAGTATGTCCTTTCCGAAAATGAATAAATATCTAAACTTTCGCGTAATATAGACATATGATCACGAATAAGATTCAATCCTGAGGCACTTGCTGAAGTAGTAAACCGTATGATTAAAGTTTCGCAAATAATGACGTTTTATACTTACAACACGTTTTATACTTTTGATATTACAGATGTTCCAAGTTCTACATGATTGTAATTGTTTCATTTATGTTGGCCCAAATTTCATTTTTAGAGAGGTTAGAAAATTTGAAATTGAACATTAAAAAAAGTAAAATCACCAGGAATAGACAACATTCCAGAAGAATTAATTAAAGTGGGAGGTACGGCTCTTATCAAGGAACTACATAAATTGAGAAGTGCGATGTGGAGAAAGGAAAAATTTCCAAAGTAAAAGAAAACCTCAATAACAGTTGCAATTTACAAAAAAGGCGATAAATCGGATTGTA
>JAGDQP010051217.1:648-14065 GCA_022664845.1 Lepisma saccharinum | reverse complement strand
ATATAGAAGATTACCTCCAACTTTTATTTTATCCTTCAATATCACTTATATCCTTTGGCTTCTGAACTCTTATGTTTTTGTTTTGACAAAATATTGTTTCTCTTTGTTGGTTACTATACTACTTTAACAAATCTCATTATAAGAAGAAGAGTTTGTCTTTCGAAATAGTTACCAACATTGTATCAATTCTTTGCAAGAATAAGACTTCAAATCACTCTTGCAATAAGATAATATTGAGATTGTAGGAACGAAAGTAGGGTTCAAAATTTAGTTTGCAAAGGCAACACAAAACATTCTCCTTGACAGCAAGGACCAAAGAGCTTTGAGACTCTGACTCCATTAAGCAATTAACTTACATCAGTAGTTCTGACATCTACGCATAATTTAGTCTGTTGTGTTGTTTCAGCTTATGGAGAATCCATGCGATACAACAAGACAATAACCCTTAAATGACAAGAACACATTACACGATTCAACTAAACTGTCACAGACGAAATACAATACAGTATCTAATGATAGAATCCATTACGGATGAGCGTGATTGTGTAATTAACTAACGGTGTTGATTAGGAGGTAGAGCGATGTTGTAGACACACACACACACACACACACACACACACACACAGAGAGAGAGAGAGAGAGAGAGAGAGAGAGAGAGAGAGATAACATAGCTCCTCCTCAGCTGAAACACACATGTTTAGTGGTTTGTATCCTTCTGATATCACACTAGCAGAAGAGGCTGTTATGTAGTCCAGTACTTCACTCGAGGGGAAAAAAAGTAAAACTATTTCCTGTGGCGATTCGTACGCGCTTTGAATCGCATGGGAGATGTGGAGGTAGCGCTCCACATATTCTTGACCTACGGCACGAATTGAATAAGAAATTATACAATGAAAATTCTTTGTAAAATCTTTAATTCAAAGATCTACGTCCAAATCATAAAGAACATTTAGTATAAATGATATTTGTTAGTAAGGATTATTTGAACAATACGTATTCATCTCATCCCTATGTAGTAGCAGCCCTTTACAACTTCCGGCTTTATTTATTTCACTGACGGTTCTGTACGCCAGTGAGCTTCTGTATTTTGTCACGGATTGTCCGTTAATCCTTCACTTTGTATTTGGTTTTAATTTTTTTTAACAACTTAGTGGATACGTGACCGAAGATAAAGGGCGTAAACCAGACTGTTATTACCACCCATTCAAATATGATTTTCCCTTATAAATAATTCATTCGCTTGGGCTTACAGGGTGAAGTGATATATGTCCAGCATACAGCATCCATAACAGAGAAATCACGTAACTAGTTTCCATGATGACCTTAAAATATCATTCATTGCGTTGAAAGGAAACCAATATATAAATTGACCTACATTTGAAGAAAAGAAACTTAGTGTGTTATATTCCATAAGGATAACAATACAATAAAAAATATTTATATGAAGTTGTTCAATATTATAAATACTGTTTTTATTTTATATTTTAACGTTGACATTTCTAAACTTCATTTGTAGTACTTTTGCAAAATTTTCGAAGTTGGGTTTTCAAGAAAAGAGATGAAGATAACTATACCAATTACTAATTTTAAGAGAAAACACTTATTATCTTATTTCTATAACCCGGACCCCATATTCTAATTTACATGAATATTACTTTAAGAAACTCAGCACGACGGAGACTGTCTTTACTATGAGAAAGAACCGTCAGACATCTGGCGTTCGTAGGTGAAACTAAAATTCATCATTCTTCAAAACCCATAAGATATTTACTTGCTGAGAGAGGGATTAAATGTTACGAGTAAACATAACATAAACCAAAACCCTATAAAGTCAATTTATGTGTCCGGAGTGTGTATTACGGGATAAACGAGAGGGAAGGAACAAGGTAATGCATGAGTTTATCTAGAGCAGAAATTCTCGACGGCTTTTCCTCTGGTCTCCACTCTTTCTCTCTCTCCGTAGATAAATAACGACCTACATGATATTTATGTAGATTTAATGCCATCATAAAAGGTGACTACGTTACATTTCGTGAAACGAATGATGGCTTTCTCTTATCCCTTTCTATTTGCATTTTCTTTTTCCTGTGTTCCGTAAAAAAAAAAATCTAAACATACACATTTTGTTTCAAAACAACACGATTACCTGAAGGACAACAAACATGACTTTTGAGGAAACGTGTTATATCCAGCAATAACGTAATGTTAAAGAGCAAAAGAATGCAGAAGGGAATCAACAAAATGGAAATTGCAGATGCAGTGAAAACAACACATCAAACAAAGAATTAGAAGCATGTAAAGAAATTGATGAGAGACTATACAAAATAAAATAGAAAATAAACAATAAAAATAACAAGTTGAAGACATGGAACATGACATAATTGGAAGAAAAGAGATAATAAGGAACATATGGAACAAACTAATAAAGAATGAGTTGCAAAAAAAGGCAAGCAAGTAAGAAACGATAAATAAAAATTAGATGAAATAAAGAATGAAATTTAAAAGAAAGGAAAATACAAAGAAAACTAAGATAGGCTATATAATAACGAAAGGAACTTAAAATAGTGTGGAAACGAAAAGAAAAGCAATGGATGAAACAATAAAAAATATAAATCATGGTAACAAAGAAAACGGAAAAGAGGAAACAAGAAAGAGCACATAAAACGTAAAAGAAAGGGTAAAATGTGGAAGGAAGAAAATGCAAGGAATGAATCAAATGGAGAAAGTTTAGAAATCAAAGAATAAGGAAAAAAGAGAAGAGCACAATATCAGGAAATAAAATAACAAAAGAGACAAATCAAGAAACATGTAAACAAAATAAAAATGTACGAAATTAATATGAAAGAAGTAGATGACGTGATCATTAACAAGCACGAAGGACACAAGCAAAAGTAATGAATGCAGTGGGAAAGCAAAAATAGAAGGATACAAATGATGAACGGATATAAGAGGGGGAAATAGACGAAGATGATAAGAGAAACATCGAAGAAGGAAAAATTAGAAAGATCCAGATCCTACACTGCAAAAAATAGTTGTGTTAATTCAACACAATGCGGTGTCCCAGCGTGACTACCACTTTTGTGTGTTAAATCAACACAACACACGGTGTTGATTTCGGTACTGTAAGAAAATAAGTTACGGCGGCAGTGAGATTTGAACATGGGTTGCTCAAGTAGAAGTCGAGCGTCTTACCGACTTTTTTTTTTTTTACCATTTTTTTATTGATAGATCAATATCAAAAATTACAAAAAAGGGAAAGAGTGATATACTAAAGAACTACAAAAAATGAAACATAACCAAAAGATTACAAAACTTAAACTCAGGTAACTATACTCTACATACACATAAATAAACGTTCAATATAACGCTTTGTAATAGGAAGCAAAGCCAGGCACTTTCTGTTCGAGACTCAATTGCTGATATTTGTGTAATAAATAGTCAACATACCATCGGGCATCAATCATTTCAGTTTCAAATTTTAAAACATATAAAGTTTGAGCGATGAACCACATCGTAAATTTTTGTTTCGATTTAGGAAACATTCTGTAGGATGGATCTTGAAATATTTTTTCACAAGTTAAGTCTGTCACACTGATTCGCAAGATACGACCCAATATAGTAAGAAATTTTTTCCAAATGTCTTCCTTATCAGTACATTCTATAAGTTTATGGGTATACGTTTCTTTTTTCTTGCATTTACTACATGCCTCATATTCTCGAATACCTTTTTTGTACAAATTGCACCCATAAGATTCCAAATGATATATCTGTATAAACATATGATGATGTAAAACTGAATCAAATTTTAAAACAGCCAAATTCTGACTTAATAAAGGCCATGTGTCACTATTTGGAACATATTGTTTTTCTAACTTATTTATCTCTGTATTCAAATACTGGAGATAGAAATCTTTAACGGAATATAATTCCATTGGAATTTTACCTATAACCGCATATGCAAAATCAAGTATGGTTGTAGTAAAATATTTCATCGGACCCCTAATGGAATTTATGTCAACCGGGGCAACATCATCAATATCCCTCAAGGCTCTTAATGTTACATCTGACGACAAATTGTCAGTATATAAGCACAATACTTGTAATAATCTGTGAGATAAGAGTGCTTTAGCTTGTAACTGGATATTTTTCAGATTAATACCTCCATCCTCCAGTTTTTTATACAATAGATAACGAGGTGTTCTAAGAATTTGTTGATACCATAAAAAGTATCCGACATATTTATGTATTTTTGCCCAAAATTTGTTGGATACAGGAAACAATTGTAACTGATAATACATCTTACTGAAGACAAAAATGTTCAAAAATCTAGCCCTATCTAGTAACGATGTAAGACAACTCTTATATGTTAGCGTATCAATGGTAAACATTTTTAATATCCTATTTTCTGCATTTGTGACAGTTTGAGAAAAGTCACTATACCATTCCACACCAAGTATAGTAATAGATTGTTTTACATTAAGCCGGTGTAACTTGATATCTTGTATCTTAGCTTTTAGATTAAGTGCCTGTGTTTTCAGAGGATTAAGCACAATACCAGAAATATTAGCTAAAGCTTGTATAACATGAAAAATGTCGTCTATTTCTTGATCATTTCTAGCCAGAAAAGTCGCATCATCAGCGTAAAAAATACATTTTAAAGGATTTTGTATAAATGTAACACCACTGAGAACATTATACACTGCCGTGACAAATGGCACCATGGACAAACTAAAGAATACCGGGGCCAGGCAACAGCCTTGCGTGACCCCAACATTGATTTTTATTTTAGGGACGATAACAGAATTTATAGATAATTTACAGAAACGATTGGCATAAACCCATTTCATCATGTTTATGAACCTTAGCGGAAAATTCATAAGGGCTAGTACCTTAAATAAATAGCTATGGCTCACGGTGTCGTACGCCCTACGAAAATCAGTCTTGAGTAAAAGTAAAGGTATTGTGGCCCCTTCATGTGCATGCATTAGCACGTCACGGATGTTCATGAGATGAACATAGATAGGGATAGTCCCTTTATGACCACTTTGACATGGATGTAATAATTTAGGAATGATGAGATGGAGTCTATTAACAACGCATCTAAGGAAAGTTTTAGTATCACAATTTTGTAGATGAATAAGACGACAATTGTCTACTGATGCTATGCCATTATTACTTTTTTTTAACAGTACACCGATAGATGTAAAAAAATCGGTATCGCCCTTAGGGGCTTGCCAGAAAGTATTAAAAACAGACAATAAATGGACAACAATTTTCTCATTATTTTGTTTCATCCATTGACTATTAAGACCATCCTCTCCCCCCATTGACGTGTTATGTAATTGTTGTATCGCAACCTTAATTTCATGTTCCGTAAAAGGTGCTTGCAAAAAGCCTCCATCTTCCTCTGAAAGCATGGGTAGTGACTGTAAATTGAAAACAGATAACACATCCACATCCCCTTTTGTCCCGTTTTGAAATAAGGATAAATATTGGTCACGAATACCGTGAAAAATGTCTTGTCCTTCAAAGATTTGGCCAGCTTCGTTACGGAATTTCTTTATAAAGTTCTTTTCTTTGCGTTTACGGTCCATAAGAATATTAGCAAGATTTATAGTCTCAGATATACCACATTTCCTTAATTGGTTGCGCTTAGTGAGACCCCGAACACAATCGTTAAGCAATAACTTTATCTGTCCTTGAATTTTCCTAACTTTGGGTAAAAAAACGACGTTTTGCATGGCCTTCTCATTGTATGCTTGTAATAACTCCTGATAAAAATTTAACAGGTTTCTTTTGTCTTCATAATGTTTAAATGTAAAGGATTTATAAGCATTCCTGAAACGTTTTTTTGTTTTCTCCCAAACACGTAAAAGTGTCTGAGGTGTGCGATAATATTTATCAATCTCTAACCACACTTGATGTGTTAATATTTGAAAATTTACATCACACAAAAAATCAGCGTTTAAACGCCATGTATATGGTTTACGCATAAATAAATGTATCCCCCATTTAAAATCCACTACTAAGGAGCAATGGTCAGAACACGCTAATTTATAGGCTTTTATAGTGCGTAACCTCGGTTTCATATCTGAGCTCACTATGATATAATCGAGCCTACTCTTACATAAGTTAGTAATATACGTATACAGCATTTTGTTTGGATTCAATATTTGCCAAACTTCACATAATTGAAAAGTTTTCATAATTTGTTCAAACTCTTTACTAAAATTGTTCGTTGATGTCGAGGCCGGCCGTTCAAAGATGGAATTGAAATCTCCAACAAGCACTAAGTTGTCTCTTTTTATGGATTGGAGATACATCGCTAACTCCAGAAACAAACGAACTCTCTTCTGTCGACCTTCGGATCCACTATGCATATATACATTAATTATAAGTAATTCGTCAATTTTTATACAAAATATGCGTCCGTCTGGAGTTTTAAAAACTTCTTCAAAATCAATGTCATTACGGATCGCAAAACTGCAACCTACTTTGTACTCTACATTATAATTTTTTATATAGGTAAAGTTACGAATCTGCAGATTATTGTGGCTAATCTCCTGTAACGCAATAACTTGTATGGCCAAATCTTGCACATACTTGGTAATAATACGATTAGTTTTTTCACTATACGCTTTACATACATTAAACGTCGCGACCTTGAAATTATATAAATTTTGTTTATTAGCCATATCGAATGATATATTGGCGCCTGAAAGTTTGAAACTATCTAATAGTAAGCATACGATTACTACACAACGAAATACTGCCATCTTGATTTTGTGTCCACAACCAACACCGTTTGAATACATTTTTGAATGAGATGTGGTGATATGCCAAATGGTCTATCATACACTTAAGCAAAATGCAAAGAAAAATGAATGCAATGGTGTTCTGAGGGTAGGCACTGACACGGGGCAAGGTACTTAGAAAACAGGTCCGGACCACTACCTTCCTCTTCTCTTGTAGATAGGTGTTAGTTCTTGGATTTTCGAGTTGTTTTCTTTCTAATCAACTGAGATGTGGCACTTACCTTGGGCCGTTTAAATCGTGTACTGCGAAAAGGTCTGGAGTCAGACCCTCCCCTTTCCTCCTCCCCTGAAGATATATCTTCCTTGTGTAACTCACCGATACTCTCGTCCTCTTGATTTAGAATATTAGTGGGATGCTTGATATCTTCTTTATCAATTGGTTGATCACTCACACTTGCCACTTCATAAAAGAATTCGTCTTTAGAAACACTTACGCTGCTATTAGGTGCCTCATTCATAGACGATAACTGGCCATTCGCATCACAATCACTGACAATTAAACTATCTGACGAGCCGTTTTGTGCTTTACTGCCCTTCACAACACTTGCAGCAGTTCTGTCAGGCGATACAATGTCATGTACATCCTTAGTGACGCTGCCCCCCGGCGCGCATGGAACAGGAGCAATCAAACTTGATTGAAGGTCACTGCTTTCGCTTTGTTGCAAGCTTTGCTGTACTGTAGGGAAATTTGTAGAGTTTATGACGAGATTTGGATCTTGCTCTTTCTCAGAACGGGTAGATGTGATAGACTGAGGAGGATTTTGGGGAATAGAATTGTCAGTCGAAAAAACCTGGACATTAAAGTTCAACATGCGAACAAATCTCGGTGGAACACGATGTAATTTCTCAAAGAAAATCTGTCTTTTACCACTGTACACGTCATAGCGTAACTGTTTGTAAAAACGGGGTTTCACGGAGGAGACCACGCCATACACTGTAAAAAATTCAGCAATGTACTTATCCGTTATTTCAAGAGGTACGGTCGTTAATATGAAACTAGGTTCCGGTGGACGTTCTAGTTCAATAGATAGTTTATATCTTGTACCATTCTCAATATAAATTACTTCACCTTGACGTTCTTGTAACACCCTGTCAGCTACTTCACTATTAACACATTTTATAAATGCTTTCTTCAAGTAATGGCAGATTTCTATAGCAACAACTTCATTAGGTGCTAGACATAGGCAGTCATGTACCATATCATGTATCGAAATAATATGGGGACGATGAGGAAAATTACTAAAGTCAACTTTCAAAGTATTTTCTCGCACCACTTGTTCTTCATGATTCGCCATTTATATCGAAAAAAAACTACTATAAAGTATCGCAATAAATCAAAAGTATCTATACACAAACACTATATCGGAGACTACGCTCAGACTTCCAAAACCACACACCACTACAGCTCGTGAAACTACGAGCAAGCGGAGAGAGAACCGTTCCGCTTGCCAACCACTGACGAACTGTCTTGGCTAAATCGTCAGACAGTAAAAGTGCTAGATGCAAACGATATTTACTGAACAATATTTGAATTAAACGACTACACTATAGATTTAAATAGTGTAGGGGATCGAACATACATTGCTGAATCCCCAAAACAAACTAAGATACTTGCATGACTTATCCCATGGTTTAATCACTTCCTATTTGTCAATTGGGAACCAGAATTCCCATTCATTGAGAATATTCTATTTCTATAAAAACAAGCAAGATGGCGACAGCCAAACACTGGAGCGGCATTACTGCTTATCGCAAGAACATGTCATATGCTGCGCTTGCTTTCATAGAAATGGAACACATTCTCAATAAATGGGGATTGTGATACCTAATTGACCAATGGAAAAGTGATTAACTCATGGCATAAGTCGTTAGAGTAACTTTGTATGTGTTTGGGGTTCAGCAACATTTTTTTATCCTCTAGATTGTTTCAATCTAGTGCTTTTTCCACCTGATGATTTAGCGAAGTCGGTAAGACGCTCGACTTCTAACTGAGCAACCCATGTTCAAATCTAGCTGCGGCCGTAACTTTTTTTTTTCACAGTACCGAAATCAACACTGTGTTGTGTTGATTTGACACACAAAAGTGGTAGTCACGCTGGGACACCGCATTGTGTTGGATTAACACAGCTATTTTTTACTGTGTATGATTTAATGGTTACAGCGAGGACTTTGTAACGATACCGAAGAGGCAAGAACATATTTTAGACCCGCTACCGGCCATCCTGACAAATATTCCAGACGTTACATTAGTTTTACCAGAGCAACACCAGGATGGTGCCTGAACTAAGGCCTTAACAGATACTTCCCTATCCCTATCCCCAAAATAGTGCTCGCCGATATGCGTAGGTCAGACATGTTCTGGATTTAACCGACAGCAGATTGTATAGTCCACAAAAGAACACGACTGGCGATGTAAAAAGTAAAATATTAAACTTGCCAACTAATGTTCTTCATTCCCTTTAAAGTAACGTCCTTCAAAGATACACTACAACAATTCTTTCTAAAGATCTTAAAAATAGATTTATAAACCTTTTTGTATATGTTTAAGTTCATCTGTCGCGGACTATTGAATACCTTGAGTTGCCTTGTTTTCAACGTGTGTTTCAGCCTTGGGTAAGAGGAAGAAATCTCATGATGACAGATAGAGGGAGTACGGAGAATCTGGGTGTTTTATAATGTTATGTTTAACAATACATTCCTGCCAGACAGAGCTGTCTGTTGCCTTGCGTTATCATGTAGCTACAACCACTGACCGATGCCTAGAAGTCAGGTCGAAACATGAAATTGCCCCCCGCATACTTTCTAAATATCGTTGTGAAGTGTTTGGTTTATTGTTTGTCCCTCAGGAACATATTGATGGTGTACATACAGCACCTCTAGCATCGAAAAATGAAATCAGCATTGACTGTTGTATTTGTGGCTTAACGGTTTTGAAAGGTGGTGAACTGGGATTTCTGCATTCGGCACTTTTCGTTTCGTTTGTTGGTCGTATTCATAACATCACATTCCCTCCTCAGCAATAACGTTCAACACGAACCGTGGTATCATTCTTAGCATTTTGTCATTGTTCTGTTGTCCTTCTGTTCTTGGATGAATGTGTGATAGATGATTCTTGCACTGTTTTTCTTTCCCAAATACTGCCATAAAATTGGTTGCAACTGAGTGGTTTGTTACTTGTGTAACATGCGTGCGGTGACATGAAAATCTTATGTTCTTCTCCATATGTGATCAATATTATCAGCAGCATGAACTGTTGTCGCCTGCCCAGATCTTGTATCGTTTTACAGTGACAGCCTATCATGAGCAGACTTCTTATGCCCTTTAAACACACGGCCGCTTGATAGGAGTTGGTTGCTGTAGACCTGCTGAAGAAGGTGACTTTTCCTTGATGGTCTTACCTAGCTTCACATAAAACAAAACTTCTTAGCTAGCTTCACACAAATCGTAATGCAAACTAAAATTTCTAACCTAGCTTCACACAACACTTAACACAAAATGAAATTCCTAACCTAGCTTCACAAAATACTTGACACAAAATATAATTTCTAACCTGACCACACAAATCTTAACACAAAATGAAATTTCTAAGATAGCTTCAGACAATAGTTAACACAAAATGAAATTTTTAACTAGTTTCAGACAACACTTAAAATAAAATGAAATTTCTAACCTAGTTTCACATAATAGTTAATACAAAATTACATTTCTAGCCTAGCTTCACACAATACTTAACACAAAATAAAATTTGTAATCTAGCTTCACACAAAACAAAAGCTCTAACCTAGCGTCACACGAAATGAAATTTCTAACCTAGCTTCACACAATACTTAATACAAAATAAAACTTCTAACCTAGTTTGACACAAAATAATTTTTTTAACCTGCTTACATACAATACTTAACACAACATATTTTCGCTAGCTTCACACAAAACTTAACGTTCATTTACTATTCCACTCCTACATCTATTCTCACCAATCAAGCCACAGCGAGACACAATGTTGTTATGCGCTGCCTTGCCACCTACCGGAATTTAACGGAACCACTTTCATAGATCATGGATATACTAGACTCTTACCGAAAAATTACTTATTGCAAATGTCAATATTTGAACTTTCAAGTTAAAACGCAACCACACTTCAACATTCTCGTTTTATTATTATTTTGGCATGATGAATAGGAAGATCTCAACATTTTCAGATTCCATAATCCAACCGTACAACAACTGCATGATGACGATCAAACGTAAATGTGTTTGGAATATTGTGCACGTTATATCAACTGAGTTCAAAGGTGCCACATTTTTTAGCTTTAATAAGGCTGTGACAATCCCTTATCTTGATTTCTAAAAAACACACACACACACACACTTTGTATTTATGGATCGTTTTAGTGACCAAGAACCTTATCCCATCTCGCTTCCATAATGCTTTTGTTTTGTGCCTTCGAATTTCAAAAAGTCGATTCCCAGTCGGGACTCAAGCGCGGAACTCCAACTTTATGTCATGACTTGACATATGTGACCACTTAACCACTTCGGTCGTCTCTTACCCTATACTGCACTGTTTACATGGTTAATCATTGCCATCCAGGGTTGCAATGACATTCTCTCTCATTGATAACAAATAAATAAATATTTCGTTGAATATTTGCCAGTTCGGAGAATAGCTCCGACTCCTGTTGGTTATGCAACCACGCATTTAAAAAAAAATCACGCTGCAAATGAAATCTGTTTGAGATATCGAATTAGTACAAACAAATAGTTGTTACCTGCTGGAAAATCGTCAAGGTCATGTACATTTTGGCCTACCTGTACTTCAGAGAATTTGTGGGAATCCCTTAGTTCCTTTGGGGAATCCCTTGCGCAGTCATCGCACAATTTCGGAATATGCATTTTTGTAAAGAGTAGGTTGGAAGTCTTTGAGGGTACCTTGACCGCGCAGTTCTACTGTTAATAATATTGGAAATATCAGGCTCTAAAATTCATTTTCCCACGCTTTCGGCAGCTTGTAGCTCGGAAGGTAAGTGGAATTCGACAATTTACAAAGACACATTTTCTCTTTATTTTGATAAGAACTTTTCTTTTCTAGAGTTTTGACAATGAATTTTTGTCCACCCTGTATATTAATATCATTATCAATCCGAATCCCCATCATATTCAGCCTGACTACTAAAAATATCATTGCTTTTTTTTATAATATATACATATATATATATATATATATATATATATATATATATATATATATATATATATATATGTTCGAACTCTGATTCATGCGAAACCTTACAAGTATTACATTTATTACATCATAATATTCATTATTTAATATTCACATTTAATATTATCGTCAATCATTTATTTTCCATTGTAGTACTCAGTAGAAGAGGACCAACATTTTGTTGTTGTTTTAACGTGGCAACACCGCAGGTCAAAGTCCAGGTCAATGAAAAATATGGCAACATGGCAGGTCAAAGTCCAGGTCATCTTATCTCTTATCAGTAACATGTGATAAAGATTAGAATATATAGAGGGCTCTGTTGTTGCATATAACATGAGTAGCGTGGAGCTCTATCATGGACAACTATCAGTATAAACGCGAGGTTGAAGAAGACCAAGTTGAGTTATCACTGGAGGATGGCGAGATAGTGGAAACTTTAGCATTACTAGCTAAAGACGTTCAAGAAGAAGAAGAAGAAGAAGAAGGTGATCGTACAATATTCAGTTTATTAAAATCTAGAAGAAATGGAGAAGATCGGCGTTCACCTTCATTATTATCACCATCAATGATGAAGGAGGAGGACGAGGAGGAGGATGATGATATTGAAGAGGTATATTCATGCATAGTTCCAAGGAAGCCGGAGAAGCAGTTGAGAGGGAAGAAGCGTATTTTGGAGAAGGGAAATTATCCTGTGAAGAAAAGATTGTCTTATGGGAAGGACTCATCAGTAGAAGTTGAAGAGAACTCTTCATTAATATCAGGAGGAGAATTACCATCGGTAGTGAGATCAGGACGAGTATTGTTAAAAGCAGTAAGAACAGCTATAACGAAAGTTAATACAGCAGCAGTTGTAGAAGCATCACCAGGTTCCTTGGTGAAATCAGAGCGAGTATTGGTGAAAAAGGTTTCATCATCATCATCAACAGCAGCAACAGCAGGAGAAGGTGTAAGTAAAAGAACATTGAAAAGTTCCAAGTGCAAATGTAAAAATAAGTGGGTGGATGAAGAATGTATACGAGGTGCATTAATCAAGTGGAATCCTAAATCATATTTAATTTGCGAAGGTTGTTTTAATGAAGAAAATAATCAATCTAGTCATGAATGTTTAGGTTATATCAAGCCTGAAGAATTGGTTAACGGTGAAAAACTAGAAGAACATTTTCGAAAACGGGTGTGGTATTTGCTATTGAAGCCATCTACAATGAATGAACTGTATGAAATATATAAAGAAGATCATCGTGAAGTGATTAATAATGTTAATGATGAAGTAATCATGAAGAATATGAAATTTGGATTATGGCGTATAGTTAAGATACATATGTCTGCAGTGATTGACATATTACATAAAAAAGATAAAAATGGAAAGAAGGAGTGAGAACAT
>JAGDQP010051215.1:0-14065 GCA_022664845.1 Lepisma saccharinum | reverse complement strand
GCATTACATTAATAATTATAAAATGGAAAATAATGAGAACAAATCTAATGGGAAAAGGGTTTGAGCTTCTGCTTCAGTGTTTTGAGTCACGAAGAGGTAGAAGATTTTTTTTTTTAATTTTTTTTGCCTTTATTCATGTTTCACTTTCGATGTGATGGGGTAAATTTTGATTTGACTTTCATTTTCACAGTTTCATTCTCCATTTATCATTTTTTCGTCTTTTGGTTTATTTACTTCTTAAAAAAGTTGGTGCTTCCCGTGTTTTTGGCTTCTTAACGTGTTTTTACTGTTATTCAGGTAATTTTAATTCCGAATTTGATTTTCATTTCTGTGAATTGGATTGTAAGTTTCGAGTTCCTTTTGTCCTTTTAAACATTTTTTTTATTATTATTATTTCTCCTTTCCCTCAAAAACTTTAGTTTTCAATTTTCACCAACATTCGGAACCCCTTGTATTTTATTTGCATTTTCCATCCCCCCACTCCGAAACTTTGGTTTGCCCGCCCCGAAATCTGTTTTACGTACGGGCCTTAATATACTGTAGTAGAAATGACAGTGAAGAATTATAAAGTAATCCATCACAATCAGTTCCACATGGTAGTGATGAAAGTGGGACTTCAAGAAGGAAAGGCCTATTTCATCCTGTGTTAGAAAAATTTACAAAGAAGAAAAAATTAAGAATTCAGAACAGGAATGGAGAATTCAGAAAATTGGAAAGAGTTGTCTGCCGTCCTCATATGAGAAGTACGACTTGTTCTAATACCGTATTTCTCATGATGCAGCGTTT
This sequence comes from Lepisma saccharinum, assembly GCA_022664845.1. Taxonomy (NCBI): domain Eukaryota; kingdom Metazoa; phylum Arthropoda; class Insecta; order Zygentoma; family Lepismatidae; genus Lepisma; species Lepisma saccharinum. The sequence goes on along the minus strand of JAGDQP010051215.1, from coordinate 13,279 downwards.
TGTTTCAATTTCCGATTTTTTGTGTCATGTGATCCTACCTGCCAGGTAGTATTAGATATTGCATTCACCAGTAGGGGATTTTTTTTTAATTGGAAGAAAACTGAAAATCTTAGAGCACACAGTTTTCCTTATAATACAGCACCAAAACAAAACTTTTTTTTTTTTGGTAAAAGCATTGATCTGATTATAGGCGAACAACAAGCGTCACTTTTATTAAACAGAGAAAGAAGTCATGCACAGTCGCGAAATGATGAAGAGACTTATTGTAAAGCGTTTTGCTAGATATGGTAAACCATTGTGAGGCCACGATGAATCTGAAGAAACTCCTCAGCAAGGACTATCTAAAGAGATTTGATCCAGTGTTTCGAGATTTCATCAACATTGCAAGCAATTTCCAATGTCATGATGGAAAACCTGAAAGATGAAATTAATGGAAAAGCTGTGAGTATAATAGCTTATGAAACTACTGATGGTGGAGATAGTGATTGAACATTTGTCAGTAATTGTACGGTATTTTGATGAGCGTATCTGCAAACCAGTTGAAGTTTTCATCGGACTATTTCGGCTGGAAAAGGTTGATACCGAAAGAGTTTTTTTATATATATACCATTGATAAGTGTCTTGGAATTCTTTGGGAATCAGATATATCTTTGTGTTTTGATGGTGCATCAATGATGGCAGGGTAATTGCAAGATGCGTAAATAATGGCAGAGAATTTGTCAAGATTAAGAGTCTTTTAATTTCATTTTATCAATACAAATATTGCATCCACTTTTGCAATTTATCTTAAAAGTAGGCAAATTATTGCAATCCGAAAGCCAGGAATTGATGACAGCAATCAAATTTGTTTCCATGTTGAAGATTGCGTTAGAAGAAACACGGAATGAGGAGTATTTTCAAGATTTGCACTCCGAAATGTGTTAGAAGGACATAGAAATACCAAGAGTGAGAAAGAAAGTAAGTAGGTAGATAGATAACAAAGTGGAAAGACGAAAAGACTGTCAATCTTTTCTGTTCCTTAATTGACTGGTTGCTACGCGGACTCAGTGAAAGATTTTCGTATATGGTGAAGTCAGTAGGAAAGTTAGAGGAACTATCAGCAGATAGAGAAGAAACGAAGATTCTTTCTATTTTTTTCAAGTTAGTCTTCCAGAACTAGAAGCAGAATTGCAGCTTGACTTTACATGAATTTCAGCTGAAAAATCTCAAGGATGCAGGACTATTCAAAAATGTGATTTTAAGATATGATGGAATGTATACTAATATCCTAAAACGGTTTCTGGGTATTCCTGTAACAAGCTGTTCTTCTGAAAGGGCATTTTCAACATTAAAATATTGTCGAAACCACAATATTGAGAACGAAGGTTACGTATGTAGAACATTGGTTTGTAATCGTTCTTCATTTACATTGTGAAACGTTATTACAGTAATTCTAATATGAAAATGTAAAGAATTTACTGGAGGCATTTTTATGGTTTTACAAATCGTATAGAAAGATTTTTCTCTGACGTTTCAAATATCTAACTCTCGGTGTTCCTCAAGATGTTCTAAACGTCGTAGGAAAAACCTTTCTACACGACTCGTAAAACACAAAAATGTCTACAGTAACGCTTTATTGTCGTAAAAGTTGAAAAGAAAATCTTATGAAGTATTAATGTTTCTTATATTGCTCGTTTGCAGGAACATTTTAAGTTGTCCTGTAGATGCAGTGATTCACAATCGTTCATCTGTTAAAGCGTTATATATTTAATATTATTTATAGTATAAAACTGTGAAGGATTTAGTTTTATGACTGCTAATTCGCATTGAAGTTGATTCTCATTTCTGAATTACACTCCGCGTATTCTTTTAATTTCATAGTATACTTTCTTTTTTAGAATAGATTAGCTGAATATTACGTACTATCTACATTTGCCCCTCACCCTATTGCAAAAGTGCTGCGCACGCTAGTACCAATGCCTTGATGACATTTTGGAATTTACACTTTATAAGAGATAGTCTGAAGTGCATTTGTGACATGTTTCAAATTTTAAAAACATTTCCTTCTATTTCGATTTTTTTAACGTTCGATTTACAGCATTTTTGGTGAATGCGCAGCAAATAAATTTGACAAATGCTTACTTATAAGATAAAATCTGGAATTGGCCTCCGAGGAAATAATATGACAATTTATTAGATTGCCATATTAGAAAATAAATCTTGCAACAAAAGCACCTACTTTTTTTTCTTCGATTATTTAGTGTTGCGAGAAGAGCTCGAAAATGTCTCGTACAGACTATGTCTCGTCTCGAAAATATATTATTACGTTCATTGTTATATCTTTATGTCGTCTCGTTGGCAACATTACGATTATTGGTTGTGTCCCTGCATGATAAACGACCAATAATGTACCAACGCAAAGGCGAATATTTCCATCATCTTGCGGGGTCTGAATCTGCAAGTACACACACCAACTTGCAGACCACTCCTTACAGAAATCCTCCAACAATCTGAGGCAGAAATGTCATATTTGTGTACAGAAAGTGTTTTAAAATGAATCTTGAAAACCTTAAGTTCACAAGAAGTTCACATTATCTTGTGAATCCAAGATACTTTCTGTACACATCATACTTCATGAACACAAACCTAATAATTTTTTTACGAAACGATGTGTTTAAAATATGTGAAACAAGTGTATTATTTTTTAGAGTCTACTTCTTAACTGTGTGTTCTGACCATATACCATTAAAAACAAACTTTACGTATATGAAACCTCCTGTATTAGCTTACGGTAAAGAAGCGGACCTATCTTCTTTAGTCTTCTTCTAGAAGACATTAATTTCTCCCAGAATCGAATATTGCTCTTCCGTCTATGAGGTGATGGCCATTCCCACACAGCTCTCTTCAGATTAAATTCCGCTCCGAACTTCGCTCTTTTCTGTTCGCTCTAATTCAGAAGTGCCTCGTTATACGTGAGTAAGCGACACCACCTTCATCTCTTAACTTCCACTTCTCAGAAATTCGTGGTCTAATTTCTCTATAGACTTTTTTTCTTTTCTTTCTTTTCTTTAAAGGTAAAAGTATAGAAACGTCTTGCAATTAACGTCTTTGTGCCTTCATTATTAACAACTTGTTTTACACCCGAAGCAATTACGAAGTAAGTTCCTGGACCTGCTACTTAGCTGTATAAATAATTGTAGAACGTTGAAAATTTATCGCCATTCTTCATCTTCCAAATTTCACTTCTTATGAGTTATGAAATTTAACGTATTTGCTTTCTGTTGTGTGGGTGTTTTTTTTTAATGTATTTATTTTTTGAAGAAAAATAGTTGAATAAATAAATACGTGCATGAATCAGAAGAACAAGCATTCTGTGAATGTACGAAATAGGAGGTAAGTAATTAGTTTATCCAGTGGAACAACAGATGACGCCATAAACGAATTTCGACAACTTTACGTATACCGTCAATTGAGTAGTAGCCAACGCAATGGCGAGACGCTTGCAGAATTGGTCTGCCGTAGAAGTGCGAGTTGTAATAAGCTTCTTGTACGCGAGGATTGCTCCGGCAGCGGAGATCCATCGTCAACGCGTGGAAGCCATCAGACGCAAACTGCCAAGCATGTTGAGTGAGGGTGTCATCTTCATTCATGACAATGCCAGAGCCCGCACGACCCACCAGACTCAACATTTGTTGCAACGCTTCGGTTGAGAAGTGTTGTGGTACTGCACATACAACCCGGACTTGGTTCTCAGTTAATTTTTCCCCCACCTGAAAGCACACTTGTCTGGAATACGGTTCTCGTCTGATGATAAAGTCAAGACGGCTACATAAAGTGGTTCAGCGAACAGGGACATAATTTCTACCAAGACGGCATCAACAAATTGGTCTGATAATTGTCTCAATCGTCTCGGCGATTACGTGAAAAAGTTATATGTGTGTAGCCTTCTTAGAATGCATCATCAATCTATGCCCAATTATAGTGGGTTCTTTTTATTTGTTGTTGTAACTTTTTTCTGGCCATCCATGTACTAGCACCTGACCCGACCCTGATCTGAGTGAATCTGACATGAACGGAGCTTCGTGACACGTGACTCGTGACCCAGCGGATCCGTTCTATGTCCCGTGAGTCATCCCGTGATCCAAGTGCTCTGACCCTACCCGACCCGTTGCCAGAGTCGGGTCACCACTGGTCGGATAGGATTGGATCAACCAATCCGTTTGAGAGTACTAGTAGTGTTTACTATTAAAATAATAGTCAGACTTTAGTAGGCATCGGGTAAGTGTAAATTTGAGAAATCTAGCTTTGTGAAAAATATTTATAATACTATGGGAAAAATTAAATAGAAAGGTGAATCACTCAGCCAATCAGAAGCAGGAATTCACGCTACGTTGCAAGATTTCGTCTTCCCTTCTTTTGTTCCCCATTCTTTATCACTTGCTCTCGTACAAACTGACAGTGCTGGACAAAAGTGACATCCGTGAAGGACAATCACCTTTATGTTTTGCTAGGATGTTAGTGGAATACTTGTAGATCACAACTTTTGCCAGACATTCCTATATGATGACAAAATGAAATGGTAAACACTACGAGTGATATCAACCCCCTCCTTAAAATATTAAAAGTAAAACGAAATAATACTAGTTTAATAGTACCACTCAGACTGAGGAAACAAAACCGGATTAGAATGGAAATTGAAAACGTGGGCAGCACCCAAATGAAATTGACGCCAATAATTTCGGAACAAGAAATCATGTTTCTGGTTTGGGAAATTAATTTTATTTTTCTTACACTGCTTCAAGTGTGTATGCCTGTTGTGTGTGTGTGTGTTTTGGTATATATATATATATATATATATATGAAAGAGAGAGAGAGAGAGAGAGAGGAGAGTGTTTCTTGCATTGCCTCAGGTGGAAACAGAAGCTGCGAATAATAATATAGAGTAACCGGAAAAAAGGCACTAACAAAGAATGCAAATGGAATTTTAACTACGGACTCTTGTCTGAGACGTTCAGAATGCTTTTCTTGTCGCTGGTCTTTTTTTATTTAACACAAAGTCCCAGCCCTCCGCCCATCCCCCAAACAGAAAAGCAAACGAGCGCAATGCTTACTTACCACGTTGCGCAGTGCGGTGCCTTTTAATTGTGCTTTTAAATGAATCTGCGAACTAATGTTCTTTTCTGGAACTAAAAAAAAAAAACGAAAAAATAAGAAAACAATGGAAGGAAAATAGGCCAGAGTTAAGTGGTGGTAGAATAGAATAGGAAATTTGCTTTTTGTTGTTGTTTTTCTTAGCTTGCCTTATTTTTATTATTCTTGTTCTTATTCTTTGTCTTCTTCTTCTAGTACTAGTTCTTGTCGAGAGACTGCATTTAAAATAAAATTTCTTCTGTGCTTTGTGAATTGTGTGGGCCTTACTATAAATTTTATCTGCTTAATATGTTGAACAACAAAACTTTTATACTAAATATGTTGAACAACAAAACTTTTATACTTGATATAGTTGAACAATAAAACTTTTATACTAAATAGGTTGAACAACAAAACTTTTATACTTAAAATGAACAACAAAACTTTTATACTTAATATGTTAAACAACAAAACTTTTATACTTAAAATGTTGAACAATAAAACTTTTATACTTAAAATGTTGAAGAACAAAACTTCTGAATATGTTGGACAATATATTTTTTGTACTTAATATATTGAACAAGAACATTTTATATACTGTATATGTTGAACAAGAAAATGTTATATAGAGGAAAATGTTCAAATACGGGCTACCACTTTTATTTTTCGAATATCTCCAAAATGTTCCAAGGAATGCACTAAGCAACAACTGCAAATATGTCTAAGGTATGTTTAATTTATAATGTAGTTCCAAATTTAGCTTAGAAATGCATGACTATGATATTAAACACATATTTTTCAGAGATGTCATAATCTTGAGTTTTGAAACAGTGGTCTAAATACGGGCTATCCTTTAAAGTTGACTTAAATAATTAAGAAGAAATGTTAACTGTACAAAATAGTGTTCAAGAGTGATATAGAGATGATAAAGGTATATTTACAGAAGTCAGAGATAGTCCTCCTTTTCTGCACTAGCGCAATTGTTATGTGCTCACCTCGAACACATGATACACATAACCCATAGGTCTCCCTGTGTGTTCAGAAAATATCGTGTCGCAGAATATACAATTCGTATCTTCATCATTTGGCTTTTCTTGTGCAGCTGGCATATCGAAATAAATATATTCATCATTACAAGCATCAGAAGCGATCATCTTGAATTTTCCTGAATCTGATTATTGTCTTGTGAATTCTAAACTTCCTTGTTTTCTTTTCCGTTCAGGTATATTCCATTTTATTAATTGTTCATCTCTTTGCTCAACTTAACTAAAAGATAAGATAATGTCTTCTTACATTTACTAGATTCCTGCTTTTCCAAGGAAGCCATAATTGTTTCTTATATGGGTTATCCGTTATAACAGTAACACTTCCTCGTTTTCTAAGTCGATTGCTGACTTTATTCTTGATGACAGGAACTGCTGAAATATGAAAAGGACTTACTAGGTTTTAAATTCCAAGTACTGCGTTCTAAGAGAAGGAAACTCTTAAGATGAAGATGTAGGTAGGCAAGGTAGCCCGTATTTAGACCATTCGTGATGCAACAGAAGTTAATACGCAATTTTAGTTATTCTTTGTTTTATACTGACCATGAGTGCTGTCTCTGAGTAAAGCATTTCATACTTGGTTTTGTTGTGTTAAAAACACTGAAACACAATAAAACTTTCCCACTGTTGAAAACATGAACAACATACAAATTAATCAGCCACATCCAACTCTTTGTTGCTAACTTAATTCCGCCGCCACCTTCGTCCTTGAGGAACTATTTCATACGTTTGTCACCAGTCAGCCGTACAACACAAACATATACAAGTTTAAAACACCTACTAGCCCGTATTTGGACCATAGCCCATATTTACACCGTCTCTTCTACTAAATATGTTGAACAAGAAAAATTTATACACTTATTATGTTGAACAAGAAAATTATGAGACTGATATGCCATGTGAGTTCATATAGTTGCAAAATGAAGTTAAAAGAAAGATAAGAACGAATGTCTCATGGATGAAACTGATGTTAACTAGCTTATTGGATAGAAAAAGTCTTTTTATACTACTGTACTGATAAGGATGTATATGCTACCAAAGGTACAATCGACACAGAGACAATAATTTGTGATATCACTTAAGCTCTGGACAGGTAAGTACATTTTTCGATAAAAGACTTGGGGAATGTAGTGGCAAGGACCTTATGTTGAACTTCAGTGAGGAATCTGCTTGCCTGCACGGTGCTGATTCCAAATCCACGAGTTTAGTAACTGGATCTTGAAACTGAATAGTGTAACTACCAAATGTGTTGGTATACTGATTTCTTAAAAGAGGGTCTCGGTGTCCATACCCATAGACTAGCTGTGTTACATTTTTCTCGAAAATTTGAGATTAGGTGGGAACAAATAGTTATTAGCCAGTGTAATCTTCTGTGATTAGAAAGAGCTTTGTGGAAGGCAAATAGAGTGATAGAAGCTGGGGATCGAATGAGTATCATCGAGTAGGTAGACGTTGTCCGTCAATTGTAGTAGAGACGGAGACAGAATTGTAGATCATGACGGAAGAGATAGTAAGAGTTTGGAATGAAGGTTAAGATAAGAAAAACTAAGGTAATGATAATGAGGAAGAAGAAGGGAACAGTTAATATTGTGTTGATGGGAAATAAACTAGAAGTAGAATCAATCAACCAGTTGGGTAGCTTGGTGGCTTGGAGTGGAAGCTACATTGTAGTGGAAGGATTTAACGTCATGAGAGGATTGTTTACAGCAGAGAATATTGCAAGGAAGGTGAAGAAAATGTTTGGAAAGTGTTTTGTATGCAATATGATCTTCCACGGTTCAGAGAAATGAACGATAATGAAGAAAGAAGAAAAGTTAGTAGAAAATGTTGAAATGTGGCTATGGGGAAACATGGAGAAGATGAAATGGGCGGATAGGATGAAAAAATAAAGAACTATTAAGGAGGATAAAAGAGAAGAGGAGTTTCATGAGAACCGTAGCAAAAAGGAAGGTTGAGTCGGATTGGCCAGATCCGAAGAAAGAACTGTCTGAAGAGAATTTCAGAGGACAAGATTGAGAGATGAAGAAGAAGGTTTGGAACGTTGAGGCATTTGAGAAAAGGAATGTGTTACCAGTACTTGAAGAAAGATGAACAGGACAAGGACATTTTAGAGACGAACGCTTTGCAGTTAAACCTGCTTGAAAACAGAATCAGCGAAGAAGAAGTTTACCTCAGGTTCATAAAGTTGAATTGAATGCAGTCACTGTTATTGGCCTGATCAACGTCGGGGAAAGAACTGTAGCGTGGTGTCTATCTGCCAGTAACAATAAACTCTTTAGGCAATACCGCTCACGTCTTAACGGATCTTCAGCCTATTTGGGGATTTAAATCCGGAAGGTGTAGTCCAAAACTCTGTGGATGAAGCAGAAATGACAGGTTTTGAACTCCAAAAGCTGACTTTAGCTATCTTTTTCAATCACTTGGGAATAAAGTTGAACAAAAAAGCTTTTGTCTTGTAGGCTTGGTACGTTGCAGTGACTCATCGAAGTTTTTCGTTGCGTGTACAGACAGGAAATTTGGTGCTTTGTTGAAAATTTGAAAATGATGTTGCTGTTAGTTGACTATGCCACCATCTAGGCCTGAGAATCTAAACTAGCACAAAGTAGGTAGATAGGTTAGAGCTGCTAGAAAAATACTTCACGATTGGTGGATTTGATTTCCTGCAGCCAATCAAAGTTCACTTTTCAACTGTCCTTCCTTTCGCGCCAGCAACGAAACTTTATGAAAATTTATTCAGGCCCTGTTCGGGCACCATATATAACTGTGGTAGGGCTTTGTGTAGAGAAAGAGAGCAGAGAAGTGAAAACTGATTTATCATATGAACAGTGTGATTTAGGTCAAAGAATTCGTGGATGGAAAAATAAGATACATAGAGCAGGTGTATATGCATAACAGTTTATTTATGTATTTATTGAGTCTTCAGAAAATTAAAAAAAAAAAAAAAATCTGCAATTCCTTTCTCTAACGAAACTCTCAAATTTTAGTCTTCTACTTAACAACATGTGATAATACGTAGTAGTTACAGAGAAGGTACGCCTCCAATTACGAGGAAGAAACACAAATAGGGGGTCTAGCAGAAGTCAACACCCCTGTAATTGGCTACTGAGAACGTAATACAAATTGAAAATATCCGCGCTGTTGTCATGTCAAGTAAGTAAAAGCTTGCATCTGTAGGTCAGACGTTCAGCTCCATATCACATCAAAACATTTTGTGAGTTCATTCATTATTGCTGATTATAGAAAGAAGACAGCAAGTAAGTAGCTAACGAGGTGTTACGTGTACGGCCAAATTTGCAACAATGCGGCCACGTCAGTATGTTGTGGGTGGAGTCAGGCAGGGAATAAGATCGCGACATCTATAGATATGATTTGCTTTAATCCACTGCCCAAAAAATGTAACCAGGCGAAGTTGTTGTAGCTAACTAGAGATTTAATATCCATGTTTTAGTTACACAAAACTAAACTGGCTACAGTGAGGAAGTGGAAGAATTGAAAATGTACCGAATGAAAAAAAAGGCGGGGGAATGCGAAAGGAACTTGAAACAGAATGGCATACTTGCATATTTTTACATTACATTTCACATAAAGACAGTAAATAATTTTGCAGTGCGAGTGCGTGTGTTTGTGACAAGGAATGTGTGTGTGTGCGTGAAGATGAGCGAATTCTTGGTTCGTAAGTATGTGGAGTGGTAAAAAAAATGGCATTGCTTGTTTTATAGTCTTAACGCATACCAGAACCATCTGTAATGAATAACACAGTTGTGTTTTTTGCTTTCGGTCCGACAAATTAACAAGCAGAGAGTACTAACTCAAGGAGACAGATTTGATTTAATTTGCAGCGTTTTATACTAAGAAGATAATCCTACAAAAAAAACAACAACTTACAATTGTGCTAATATTAACAAGCGGAGGGGCATATGGTGTGGTACACTCAGCTTCCCAGAGAATGGAAATTTTTCTATATCTAAAAAACTGACGAACTTGATAACACTGAAGAAACGGAACAAATAAGAATATTCGATTGACTCAGTGTTACCATAATATGCTAAATTCAAGCTTAGAACTTTTTTTTTCGGTGTCCGATTTCCATGGATCTGAGTGTTCATTGAGCAATTCATTTCCACTTTGGCTACTCCCATCTTGTCTATAGAGTTTCCTGGTTGCTAATTGATTGTGCATAAGATAATTTGACGTCATTTTAAGCCAAATGAGAATTTTCATCCTACCTTCACCCAACTTGCATACTCTTATTAAACGACAGGTAAAAATTCGCAAATGGGATTATTGGGGAAAATTCTGTTTAGAATAAAACTAATGCGCTTACTTTACGAATAGAAATGTTGTAGAAATTGACAAAACAAAATAATCAGTTACAAAGTAAATCTCTTGCAGTCCTTACTTTGAGAATTTTTGTACAGCTAGTAATCCTTCCTTGTCCTAAGACAGAATACGAATTGTTATAAACTCAGAAATATCATTCTTCATTTATTAAGCGTTCACACTAAATCAAAAGAACGAAATTCCGGAAAGAGGGACTATCCTTTTAGAGTGAATTTTCATCCTAGAAAAGGTGAGAAATTTCCGCTCGATTCGATGGGATCTATGGTAGTCAATTTCGATGGGAACGTAGACATATCTTTTTAGGTGAATTTCCATCTCTTCAAATTTATAGGTTTTCTGATGTCATTTTTAACTAAACACAACGCTATAAATTGTTCACACTATAGCTTAGTCTTGCGATAACCTTCGCATTACAAAATGGCGGAAAACAAAGTTGACTAGTACCCATGATGCATTGTAAATTACTCTATAAAGATTAGAAATCGCTCTTTCAAATTTGAAGAATAAATTACATCCAAAAGGATCGGTATTCCATCTAGAAAGAGCACATTCTCCATCCAGAGCGAGAGCGTTTCGTTCGAAACCATTCTTTTTCGATGAAAATTTCGCTCTACAAATGAGTGGTCCCTCTTTCCCAGTGTTTAAAGTGAGTCGGAACGAACCAGAACGACGTTGCGGTAAGAAAATATAGAACCGGAACGGTGTTCCTGTAGGAATAAATAGAAACGGTGCTCTTGTAACGCTATAATTCTTTTGTGATTGTAGCCAAATGAACCTTGTCAGAAAGTAGTGTTTTCTTTATTCAAGATAGTTACAAGACCATATTTTTTTTTATAATATCCAAGAATAATTTTTGATCTGAAATTAAATATAGCATAGCCACACATCACGTCGAACAGTGCGAATGAGAAACAGCTTAAATCTAGTTCTCTTTCCTCACTTTCCGTGTGAAAACATTTACCAGAAATATAAGTTATTCCCAGGTTTTGTGGAAAACCTTGCCCGTATATGTGTGCGACATTTGAGAAGAAATCAGAGAAGTATCGAAGCAATCTATCCCTTCCTGAAGTTCGCAGATTCATTGTAAAATACACTGCCAGGATGAGAATGACCAATGGATGAGAGAATCACAATACATTCGAACACGTTTCTTCAAGCTTTAGTGGATGGAACGAAGAATGTACGGTATGACCAGGACTTGAGCCAGAGCAGAGGTAATAGTATTAGTAATAACTTACCGAGATTTTCAGAGTAAAGGCGTATGTAAAAATCCTACAAGGAATTGCAATAGTGACATTTTTGGTCAATAACAATACCGTTCCGGTAAGAATTCTTATCCACTTCAAACACGGCTCTTTTCGCTCTAAAAGAGTGAAAATTCCGCTTTTGTGATTTAGTGTGTTCTAATTTTCGACTTTTATTTCTCCATAAAGCGAAGTAGCTTTCAACCATTTCGTGTTTCCAATTTTTACAGTGTACACTTCGCACCCAAAATTCCAATTACGGTCTCGGGATCTTGCAACTGAAATGCATCTTTCTATAAGTCATAGATTTTCTCAGTGTAATTTGAAGGTAGATTTCGATATGATCTCATTGGCGGTTTCCTTGTCAGGCGTGGATAGAGTAGAGGATGTTGGAAGGAAATCGCCCAGAGACTAGTATGAACCATTCCGACATTTGCATGGTGTAACTCAGGGTCTTCAGTGGACAATTATTCAGGATACGACCGTTCCCAGGACCTTCCGAGTGCTAAGTCGACTCTCGACCAACTTAGCTGCGGCTGTTCGATATGTGTTCAATTAGGGCCAGTTCTACAATCGACCGCTAAACTTCTAATCAGCGCTAAGTTGAGGCCAAGTCTGATTTTGACCAATGCGAGTACGCGAAATGAGATTTGGCCTCAACTTAGCGCTGACTAGGAGTTAAGGGGTCGATTGAAGAACTGGCCCTTAGAGTAGGCAAGAGACGATATCTTTGTCGTATTGCTGTTGGTTCTGGTAAATCGTAGTCTGTTTTTATCTTTATTCCCTGATTTTAAATACAATTAAGTCTTCATTTTTTTCCACTCCACATACATACTTCAGTACTTGCATTAAGATTTTCCAGTTGACTCGATCGAATACCTTTTCCAAGTCAACCAATACTTCCTTACCTTTTTCTGTTTATCTTTCTCCTATTGTTCGTAACAAACTAATAGCGTCCATTCCCTCTTCGAATTCCAAACTGCTCCTGTTACCAACAATTGAGGACATTGCCGGAAGAAGGGCACATAGCGCAAAAACGCATTGTTGGTACACAGCTGGTAAAGATTTAGGTTGAATATTACCAAGAAGTTTGTGAAAGAATATTTATGTCGTTGATACCAGTATACAGCGCATAGAATCAGCTTTGAAAACTGTTAACTAACCTCACAGAATTCAAAGTTGCGTGAAAATTAAGTATGCCTGTTATCTGCCCTTTTTCCGGCAAAGATTTCATGGTGTCACAGCCTAAACGACCGGAGCTAGAAAAACGAAATTTGGTATGACGGTATATCATCACCATTAAGTTACGAAAATATTACAAAATGTCTCCAAAGACGCCATATTGGATCCAAAATGGCAGGCTCCAAAAATTCATATTCAACACCGTTTGAGCTAGAGATACGAAATTTGGCATAAAGTCTTATTATCAACAGTAGTTTTGGAAAATATTGCAACATTTTGAAAAAGTTGCCATCTTGGATTCAAAGTGGCCGCCAAAAAAAAAACATTTTAAACACCGTTCTAGCTATGGCACTAATTTCT
>JAGDQP010051214.1:0-14066 GCA_022664845.1 Lepisma saccharinum | reverse complement strand
AACCATAATCTCCATGGGTAGAAATAGCCAATATATATATACATACATATATCGCAACGCGTCTGGTCAGCGTGGGAGCAGTAGACCAACTCCTCCCTTCGGGGAGAGGCCTCATCCACTAGTGGATTGAATACGGCTGTGATTTATTATATATATATATATATATATATATATATATATATATATTACATTTACTTTATGTGAAGAAGTACAAAACATATAGTGCTCGACCACACAAAATCAGTAGTCGGCCTGACGTTTGTTTCAGTAGTCGAACACTAAGAATACGACAGAGTTATGTCTATAGGAACTGTCTATAGTTTTTACAAATATTTCTATGTGTTGTTCTCTCTAGAAAACTGATATAGTACTAAGAACTGCAATACTAAAATTTCGTAACTCGTTTGCTTGTTCCGTATTACAGTTTATGATAAAGTATTCATCAATAGAGTCAATCTCTCCATAAAAGCATTCTGTGCTTACCATTCATGAATAATTCGTCTCAACTGGGTTTTCTAGCCTCTGAAACCTTCATAATATTTGTGTAGCATTAACGTAAAGGACGCAGAAGATATTACAGTTATCTGAACAAAGCTGGCTTGCTTGAAGAGTTAAGTATGTCTTATTCCCACTAACAAAAAAGACAGGAAACGTAGTCCGTTGTTCGTTTAATCATGGCAGAAGTAAGTTTTGACATATTAGAAAAGGTTTCAGATTTAAAGCCATATCCTTCCGGAATCGGCTGCATAACATCTTTAGGAGGTTTTACATATGCAATTGTTGTTAAAGATTGCCCCTCAGCTCTATAATCAGCTAGTACTGTGCGAGTACTGGTACAACTTCTTCTGAAACTGGTACAATTTTGTACAGTTTCGGTACCAATACAACTCTGGTATAAGAAGTTAGTTTTATCTAATTTCAGTATACGTGCATTTTTTTTTAAATATGTCTTCACATCCAGATTCAGTCAGATGCCCTTTCAATCCACTAAACCAATTTCTTATCTCATTTTCACACACACAAACAACTAAACTTTCAACAGTGTCTCAGGCAATCTTAGAAAGTTCGGGATGTCTTTTTATAAACGGTTTATACTGCGCAACATCTGGACGCCAGCTTTTGAAAGGCTGGACGCCAGCCTACTACTAAAACAAATATTTTTAGTACCGTATTTAAAATATTAGCCTTCTTCCTAGGAAAACGTAGCTTTGCCACAGAAATTAAGTAATCAGAAATTTGTTCCTCTTCTTTCTTAGGAAATATAGTTGAGGGACCCATTTTTCTTTCGTCAGGATGTCTTCCATGTAACATATTTAAAAGCATTGCTCTTGGAACATTGGAAGTACTACAAGCTTTCCGCAAACTCATCTTTGACTTTACAGCTTCCACAGAATTCTTCATTGCATTTGCAGTATAGTTAAAGAAAAGTTTCTTCTTGAATACAGGGACCTCGGACCTAGACTCTCTTTCCTGAAAGACAAGAGAGACATTATTTTACGCTTCCGATCATAATGAAAATGATGAATAGGATAATAGTGTTAGAAGGAGTAGGAATATTAGGGGGAAAGAGAAAATTAACATGATATAAATGTAGAATGAATCGTATCCTGCCTAGCGAAATATTACAAATTTTGAGCCTAGCGAATAAAAACAATAAGTGATGATAATATAGTGGAACAAGCAAGAAAGTTTGAAAATTAGCATACAAGCAATTAAACCTCACTTAGCAGCTAAGAATAATCAAATCTAAGTTGGATACGAACCTGAAAGCTGGCTATGTTATAGAGTGTTATTAGAGTGTTATAGAGTGTTATATTCCTAATTTAAATCAATGGAAGGGTAGCATTACAATGGCGGGGATGAACTAAGCTTCTTCATCCTTAAATATTGTGGTTGTAGCTAGGCAATGCTGTCTTACTCTCAAGTTCTTTGACTAGAGCTTCTTTTCAAATTTCAACATTTAACTCCCTCGTTGTTTAGAAGAAAACAATATTGAAATCTATACATAATGTGTTAAATCTAACCTTTTACGAGACAATTTATTACAATTACCAATAATAACAATTAATAATTTGAAGATTACTTTCTTATTTATTTTTTTTTTTTTTTGGATTAGATTTCCAGTAGTTATCTCGAATGCATTCATCAACAACAAAGATACAGAGGTCAACTACTTTCTTCATCCAAAAATTAAACATATTTTCTCCTTTAGATGCGTTATTGTTTCTTTCGCGATGTCTTCAGGCAGAAGTCGTATTCCTACTTAATGACTTTCGGAATACGTGAGCTTGGGTTGCAATGAATTTTGCCAATCTAAACAAGTTGACTATAATATAATCTATTCTCTATTTGCAAGTGTAATTTCTTTTCTTATTCTATTATTAGATAAGTCGTTAACGAAGTAGACAGAATGATCATTTTAGTACTGGAAATGACAACAGATACTTTATTTATTCCATACATTTTTACACCACTAAAAGAACATATTTTATAGAATTCAAAAATTTAAAGAGATGTATTCTAAATATCAATAGATTTATCTAAATATTATTCTAAGGCGATGTAATATTTAAGGTAGCCACACGCTAATATTAATGTGATACACTATACGAATCTGACGACTATACCTAAATAAAAAGAAAACGCATTTTAAGTGAATATAATACACAATCTGGAATTTATTTGTAGCTATGTTCACGAAAATTGGTGTTGTATGTAAAATAATTTTGGGTTTAAATGTAATGAATGCACAGTTTGTTTCATTGTATATTCGTACCTCAGATTTTCCATGAATCTGTTGCGTTGTCATTAATCCTGGGATAGAGTGAGAAGTTGGAATTGCGTATGTTCACAAGCAATAAGAGAGGAAGCATAGGTCACCTACACACAATTTGTTTCAACGTATCGTTTGCTGTTTAAACCCTGTTTCCCTTGCGCCTTCACTGTTACTACCTTTCCTTACTTATTCCCTCCGAATATCCATCAATCAACCAGTTGATCAATCAATTTTTCTATTTATCTCTGACACAGCAGCGAAGAAAGCGCGCGTGCAAGAGAGAGAGGAAGAAAGAGAAGGGGTAACCGGATGAGATACACGTATTTTTTTTATATGTATGCATACATGTGGGTGTGCGTGGATCGATTTGAATTAGTTTATGGTCTTTAAGGGATTAGGCCCAGATGGGCCGGTCGGGACGTAATTTTGAAGATACTATCCAGTTTTAGTAACCTCAGTGAGGATGGCCGTTCGTTGGGATCGAATCCAAAGTATTCCAACCGTCGTGCTAAGTGGTAGAGCGTTGGCGTAGCATTCGAGAGAACCTGGGTTCGATCTCAGCGGAAGATATCCTGAGCGAAGTTTTTCCAGGTTTTTTCTCAGTCACACCAGGCAAATACCGGGATGGCATCTTCGATATAGGCCCTAGCCGACACCCACAGTTTTGAGTTACTGAATATTGTAAGAAACAGGTTGAAAGTAAAAACATATCAAATTCACAAATTCGCATGAACACGATTCAAGGCACTTAAAGCTTACTTGAAGAAATATGTATATTTTTCAACGAGGAGATGAATTTTAAACAATGTATATCTTAGACCTTTTGCTAACTAGCATACCATATATCGAATTTGTGAAGCGTTGACCGAAGCCAGAAGTAGTTCGTTCTGGATCTATAAAAGAAGAAATTATTGGAGGTTACTAGGTAAAGAAGAAAGTGCTACTAAAATCGAAGTTATGAGGGCAGCTTTAATTATAATAGAGGAAATCATGAATAATGAAAACGGGAAATTTACTGTAATTCTCTGATTTTGTATGCTATTGTAGGTGTCAAGGATGAATTTGATTGCAATGAAAATAATAATGAGGTAAAGAGAACACCATAAGAAACATAGCACCGTAATTTATCTTTTATGACAAGATCACAGGTGAAATATAATGCAGTAGACTGATAAAGGGTTTCTAAGAAGGAAGCAGACACCTCCCAGTGTAGGAACAGCACTGTAGCCTTACCAAAGACACAAATCAAAAGATGACCTAGAAACCGTTCGTACTTGGATCAGTTAACGTCTTATGCTAGTGTGAAAAGAACGACAACTCAAGTTGCAAGTACTGTAAATGCTTAAACGGGAAAGGATGAAGGCTTACTTCTAACAAATTTGATCAATTGATGTGTAAGGCAATATTTGCTGTAGACAATATAAACTCTAGAGACAGATAAAGTCTTTTGATGGTGCAGATGTAACGTTTGCCCAGAAATATGTTAGTGATAAGCCGCTACTGGGAGGACGACTTCTGATACTCACTGAAAGCAGAAACATTCATCAAATTTCAATGCGAATTGATTTCTGCATTTGATCAAGCTCAAACATGACTTTCTTTTACAAATATTTTAGATAGCGCCGTCTGAACATTTACCTCAGCAATACAGCAATAAGAATGAAAGAAAAAATAAATCACTTATAATTAACGCAATCTGTGTTAATTATGCGTTACATCATCAAGATTAAACTTGTGTATTGCGACTTGATGAAAACTATTGGAAAAATATTTGCCATGGCTGAAAATTACAATGAGGTATAGATCTTTTTACTAACTCATCTGAGAGATATTTGAAACTAAGAATTCGACTAAAATGGCTGAAAAATATACTGCTGTACATTATCATATCACAGATAATACTACCACTTGAAATCTTAAAACTTTCCTGTTAGATGTGAAAACTAACACAGAGCTTCCAAACCTACCTCTCTGAAATCCAATGAACTACTTTAAATAGAGCACATGTGTAAGAAAAAGACCAAGACATTTGTAACAGTAACTAGTACAAGTTGCTTTCACAGAAAATAATTGACGAAATACTTCATTTAACTCTAAAAGAACTCAACATAATTCACAGCATACTAACATACATAAGTACCGTAAGAGAGATAGAACTGGCACTGACAGGCCCGAAATTGGCCATTTTAAGAGCCTAAACGTATGTACATCAAGATAATAGACAAAGAAGAAAACAGGAAATGTAAATCACTTAGTTTATCAATTAAAGGATGGTATTACAGAATTCAGAGAAGGTAGAGGCTATCAAGGAGACCAGAGAGTAATAGGGAACCTCAATCCGAAAAAGGAAAATGGTGAAGCCAAAATTAATGTACCAAAGGTAAAACAACAAAGAGCTGGGACAAAAGCTGGAAGAAAACAGTAAAGTTAAAATGTCCCCAACCAACGAAATAATTGAAAAAATAATTCTAACAGTAAGACCAATGAGTGAAACAAATATATATGAAATTAGAGTTTAAAGTGATATACCAGGAAAATGGGTAAACTTGTACAGAAACTTACTAAACATGATAAATTAAAATTACTTGGCGGAAGATATACACATAATATACAGGCACACACACAAAAAATGGCAGTTGTTCTATATAGTAGACCGAACCTTAACTTGAGGTGTCCACAAACAATATACAATTTCTGGAAATACGAAAAGCGCACGAGCGCGCGCGCGAGAGAGAGAGAAGGCCTTAATAATGGGCAAGCACGGTAAACAGACAAGTACACAGAAAACCTGTCTATACGTACAGGATGCTTACAGTGGAGGTTAACTTATTAGAGTCGTCAATGAGATAATAAGGTTTAAATGAACAAATTTTAAAACTAGCGAATCTGTTAGGTGTTGTGAATGTAATCTCGGGCTCTAAGCCTTTCCCAACACAGACACATACAGATGATGCAATGATCACTAATTAATGGAACTAGACGCTACAAAGGCACAAAATAGTAGTTCCAAGGCACTGCCACAGAATAAGAGAGTTGTATTTCCAGAAATCATATACTTGTGCGGGCATGTTGGAAGATGGCCGCCATACGTGTATAAGATAAAATCTGGAATATACCTATATCCAGATTTGTTTAGAATATGTTACTCTTTCATTATACCAAAATTTTATGCTTGTATCAAAATGTGCACGATTCCTTTAAAATATTTTAGGTTATTTGCTCCAAATAAAAATTTATTTGGGTTACTCCACTAAAAGTGCATTCATGAATTCTGTGGGATAAAGTATATACATCAACATGCAAATTTCAGAAACCTCATTAACAAATTCTCGGTGGAATACATATTCCAGATAGTCTCTGATTTCAACTAGAGGATGGAGGTAGGAAGTGAGAGATACATTAGGCTATAGTTTAAGTAAGGGTTTTAATTGAGATGTGAAGTTTAGACAGGTGTATCATAGTCTGACACGAACAATTATGGATTATTTCCAGTACTATTTAATGGTCAAGAAAAGAACTTTTAAGTCATTTGCGGTACTTTTCTTTCCCACTGATTGAGCAGAAAATATGACCGAGATCTTTTGATGGTAGTTAACTTACATTGTTTTTAAAATAAAGAACCAACATGCTTTAGGGCTTTAGGGAATCGATTGCTATTTCTATTTGAAATTTGTTGAACAGATCAGTCAAAGCACGGGTATACTTCACCCATTACGTGCTTCTTTAAAAAAATGCATGACTTTGGTTATAATTGGATCCAGTTATGTGTGATTTACAGTGTTCTTATTGCTGAATTTTAGTCTTTCCTTAATGATAACTTGTTTCAAATATGTAAGTAATAGTTAGAGAACTACTTGCATACTAAAGATGCAAACGTGTGATAAACATGTATTATTTACTATTCAACAGCGTTACCTTCTTGTCTCTAAACTTATAACTTGTAATCAAAAGTATGCATAAAAATCCCTTTCGGTAGGCCTACAGGCTGAGGTAGATTTCGAAGTTTCGCTGGGAGCCGGGGCTCGCCCCCCAACTTCAGTGATTTTGAGAGGATGCGCCTCCTTTATCTTAACCAAAATCTCCCTGCAGCACTACACCACCACGGAGTACATCTTCACCCTCCCACGGTTGGCTGCGCCCCCCAAAGGGAAGATTTGCCCCATTTATTGTAACCTACTCTTGGTCATACACCTTCATTGAAAATTTCGTTTCTCTACCTTCAATGATTTGGAAATTGGGTTCTTGGGGCGGCCATTTTGGATCCAAGTTGACGACTTTTTGAAAGTTTTCTTAATTTGTCGTGACCTACTTGTGATAGTACAACTTCAAGTAAAATTTCATTTATCCAGCTCAAACGGTGTGCAAAATGGGATTTTTGGCGGTCATTTTGGATCCAAGATGGCGACTTTTCCCAAATGTTGTGATATTTCCCAAAGCTACTCGTCATAATACACCTTTATGCCAAATTTCGTATCTCTAGCTCAAACGGTGTGGAAAATGGATTTTTAGGTCCGCCATTTTGGATCCAAGATGGCGTCTTTGAACTCATTAGGTAACATTTTCATAATCAAAAAGTGATGTTGTACCTTTATGCCAAATTTGATTTCAATAGCCCCAGCGGTTTAGGCTGTGTATTCTATACAACAATGGGTTCGGCGGCCATTTTGGATCCAAGATGGCGACCGATTTTGCTTATTAACGAACGTGACCGAGCAATTAAGCCTAGAAACAACATATAAAAATTTGGTTCAAATATCTTCAAAATTATGGCCGCTAGCGTGTTAATCTATATATATACACTTTCATATCGTAACGATCTCAATAGGTATATTTTCTTCGAAATCTACCTAATAATAGCGTACTTCTGGTGGCATCTATACACACAATCAGATCAAACATATTTAAACTTTGTTTCAAGAAAAAATTCAATAAAATAAAGCATCAATAAAAATATTTTTTAAACCTATTTCAAACGTGATTTTTGATTAAAGTATTAACCATTTCCAAAGGCGTCCGCTTTCAATTTTTTCACGGTGAACTCTGAATGTCACACAGGAGTGATACAAGGACGTTTCAGTTATTCAGAATTTGAATTTTATCTATTGGTACCATTATTTTGAAGCGGTAGTACGAAAGGGAGGGGTGAGTTTTAGACTACGTAGCAATGTAGTTTAATACTTGTAGTGTACACACATATTCGAATGTCAATAGAGGTACTATTCTGTAATTGGCCTATGATAACTTTGACTAGTTCATTCTTTATGTCGATTACACGGTTTATCCAAGAAAAGTAATAAATAATAATGTAACAATGAGAAGACTCTTGAACAGTATTCGAAAGTATGTTTTGCTGAATATTCTGTGAAACTGTGTGCCACAGAAAGTGGTCCGCAAGGATTGTCGAATCATTTCAGAGAAGGTTCCCACCGGGGCAAGATGGCTTCAGTAGTATTATTCTGTAACGACGACCCTACATGGATAACTGGTATGGCCTGAAATAACTTGTTAATACATTCTCTAATTGTAATCAATTTCAGGTTATCTGTCACGTGAAGATTAAGTATTATTAAACGAAAAAAAAATATACTTTTTGTGCCTACAAATAATTTTCTCTATTCAGTAAACAGATTACGATCAGGCTAAGCTACCGGTGTAAATAATACATTTAAATTGGATAGTTTGGGTCATCAAATAGTTGCTTAAAACACCACAAAAAAAAATGTGTCTCGGCAAACAGGTAAAGTGATGTCTTACACCGAAGGCTGGATACATGTCCACTACCTAAATGAATTACACCAAACAAGACTATTTGCATTGTTTTCTGGTTAGACACTAATTTCATTGAACTTTTTCCTGGAATAGAATATAGTGATACGAGGACATTTGTAATTTATAGTCTACGTACATAGCAGTGTCAAAACATAGAATGCCCTATTAAGGAGGGGCCATTCTTGTGCAGGCGCACTACTCCTTAAAAAGTAAATATTAATTCCAAGCAGGTGCTTCCAGTTCCTAGTTTACCATTTTGGCAGCATGTCGGAAAGCTACTGTAGAGAACCCTGGATCGAACTCTGCTCTAGTTTTGTTCATATTATTTTTTCTTTAAGAAAAATAATTTTTCTCTTTTTTTATACATATAGGTATTAGGCAATTTAATAAAATTAGTGACCAAAGGCACGTGGAGGTTAGGTGTCAGGTACGGTGTTTTTGTATTCTACACTCGATGAACTCCTGTTTTTTCAAGCTTTCGAAAATATGAGTTTCTGTGTTTAGACGCTAGTTATGTACATGTTCCATAGACTTAAAATGTCATAGGCAACTATGGCTCATGACACAACAGGAATGAATTGAGGATGTAGAAAATAAGTTGGTTAGGGCCTAGTTTGATACCTCAACCTAGCCATTGACCTTGTGGACAAATATTAATTAGGGTGGCTTCCAGAGGAATTGTCCCCAGGAACTATTGAGCGCAAAGCCAGTGATCTACCAAGTGAAATATGATTGATCGGTATTATATTACATAAAATCTGTGTTATATATTAAAACACTTCAGGAGAAATCTACACTTTCAAGCAGATGTCCTCAAGGTGATAACATTATAAGAAATATTTTTAAAGAGCTCGAAATATTTGTTCATGTATTTAAGTCGTATGCCACAAAGTTTTAAATTTCAATTTCGTTATAAAAGTCATAATATCTTAATAATAATATATTAGGCATCTTCCCCAAACTGAGTGTGCGACTTACACAGATGTGTTTTGTAAGACAGACATTTAGAGATGCCAGCTAAAAAGACCATATATCCGTAGTGTATACATTTGGCTTCATGTGCTTCTGTCAGCAAGATAGTAAATGTTCAAAAAAATGGTTTCTGTTCTTTTCATTATAATTTCTTCACAATTACTCCTACACCAAAATCCATGGCATATTTCTTTCATCTATTCTAGCGACTAGCGACAGGATAAGCACCCGAGGCGGAGCCATTCTCGCGCTTGCGTATTACTCCTTAAAGGTAAATATTACTTCCAACGATGTACTTCCAGTTGCCAAATTAGAGTATTGGTAGCATGTCGGAAAGCTAATCCAATGAAGGCGGGATAGAATCCTGGTGTATTTTTAAGTCTTTTTTTTTTTTAATGAAAATAACCTTTCTCTTTTTTATATATAAAAATGCATTAGAAAATTTAATAAAATTGGTGAAGAAACGCATGTAGAGGTTAGGTAAGTGAGGTTCGGTATTGTTTTTATTGCACACGCGATTAACTTGTATTTTCACAAGGTGCCGTTCTTGTCGCTACTCACAATTCTCTATATCAGTTCTGTAGTGGACTCATCCTTAGCATTACAATAAGTAGCTTTCTTCTATGTATTAGTAGAACGTGACTAATTTTAACCTTGGGGTCTAGATATATGTGGTATTTAAAAAAATCTGATTAAACTTAATTACCTAATTGAGGCTCGTCGCCACCCTAGAATAAGTTACAGTATATTATAATCATTATTAATATACTTATTTTCCCCTTTTACAATAATATAATGAGTGCCGACAGTCAATGTGCGTTTTCCGTGTATAGTTCCTTATACGAAGAGTGTTCCTTGTATAAAGCATTTAAGATACATAGCTCTTAAGAAATGATTGAATCTATCTTTTCTTTCTATGGATATTCAACCGTTTCCTTAAATGTGTCAGATGCAATTATTTCAGTCCAATAATCGGTGAGATGCAAAAGGAAAACATTCCACATCTTGAACATTACAAACTAAGATATCAATAGTTTCTTTTTCTCCTTGTACCTGCCCCCACCCATTATCAAAAGAAGGAAAATATTACTTTACTTTTAGCCCATTAAATGAGGTGTTTAATTTTGAATGACATGCAAAACGAAAACATTCCAAGCACTTTGCACTTTCAGCATTAATTACGGCATAATTAAGACTGCATCGTACTGGAAAGTAGGCGGAGGAGAAGATGCAGCATAACTATTAGAACAAATTACCAATTATGAGTTTTTTCCTAAATGGCACCAAATTTCCGATACGCAGTCTATTCTGTAGTTCTCAAAATCACTCGAGGTGAAATGCTTTCCTTTGCGTCTCACCAATTCAAGGTCACAGTGTACCAAGAGTACAAATTTGTCTTGAACTAAATACTAGGACGCAGCGGGAGGGAGGGCAACCACCGCATGAAGCTTTATGGTATAAGAGCAATCTATGTTCTTACTGACAGCCAATCCCAGTAAAAAAGAAGTTCTACCAAGTAACCGGACACCCACAGCCAACCGAAGCTGTCCGCTCAGGGTTCTATCCCACCTCGGACCTCAGTAGCTTTTTAGTTGTATGAATTGTACCTGAGTTACCAGCCATATGAATAGCTTGCAATTACTAATCTTTTTAGCATTGATAAGGTGGCATTGATGGTTTGGTTATATTTCGGGACACCCCAATGGACTATGTCTTTGATATCCCACAACACACTTAACATCACTTCCTTGGAGTGAAGTTATGGTTTGGAGGTCGAAGGAGGCAGTTCAGAAACGCTACACATCTAACTTCTAAGCCGACCTGGTAGTCGTGTGGGTTAGGGCTCTAAGCCAGCGACTCCAACGTTCCGAGTCCGAATCCCGGCTGGGGCCTGGATGTTTTTTAAGTGTGGGTTTTTAACTAGAACGTGACGTATAATCTTGACGGGTGGAAGTCAAAAGTTACTAGAATTGCCCATACAAAATAAACTTTTCCGAACCTCGACCCCTTACTCGGGACGGTCGTAAGCCATAATGCTGTTACTGCTCATACAATTCCTTTCATCTTATCTTATCTTCGACCCCTTACACTCCGGTACAGAACCCATTTTTCATTACCTTTGACAATATGAGTGAAGAACTGATTTTTTTTATAACAGGAAAGCAAGGAAATACAGGTCTCGACGAGCTTCTGCAGTTGAGTTGCTCTAAGTTGATTTGAAACCCAACGATCTAATTTTGTAAAGAATAACGATTCGTGTCGTACTTCAACTGTTGTAGTGTGAACTTGTAATGTTTCCGCTAATTCATCTAGTGTTGGATTCTTGTTGTTTCTCATGGCTTGGTAGAAATGCTTTTCGATTGATGTTCAGTTCGTGGTTGACTTTGACAGCTTCAATCTCAAAGCCTGAATTTTCGAAATTACCAGCGACGTAGTCGAAAGAAGAAAGTGTTTGCAAAGAGGGGCAGAAGAATGTAATAAGAGGGTTTTAGTTCTGAAAGGTCCTTGGCGCAATCTATCGGGGAAATAGTTAACTATTATCTTTCGTAAATGAAACGTAGATATTTTTCAGCTGGAGTGGCAAGCGTGCGAGATTATATATTTTTTTTTAAAAAAAAGCAAAAAGTTATGCCAGTTGGTGTTTGTTGACTAATCTTGCATGCTCAAATGCGTTATTAATAATAATAATAAATACACTTTGAAAATTTACTACAGCAAACTACCATTATCTACCTAATACATGAGTTTGGTTAATACGTGGCAAAGTACGAGACATCATGTATTGTTCAAGATTATGAGGTTGGACAAAATGATGGGCCTAATCTACTATAAAATGAAGATGGGGAGTAAATTTCGGATCCTTGTTGTTTCTACTGTATTGTCTAAACGTCAAGCTTACTACACTTAAACTTTTATCTTCTAATCTTGTAGATTAGATATTACAATCTTAGTAAAATAAAAAAAAATAATAATATTGTAGACCAGAGGTGTGCTCTTAACAATTTAACTAAAGATCGCAAGTTACTTCCCTACTTACTAAACGCACTAAAATCATGCAAATACACACACATATAGAGCTTAAGAATAAACACAGGACACATATTATTCGAGGTCATGTTACTCCATAGCGATTGAACAGTGGCGTATCACCCTTATACTCAATAATAGGAACTATGAAAAAAATACATTAGAAAAGTTAATTCTTTTGGTTTCTCCTCGTCAGTAATTATTACAAAAAGCTTGGAACAAATAAACATATTTAAGAAAGGGCTCATATGAGCTCTTGCGAGCAGTGATCCCGTCACCCGCCAAAATTCTCAAGAACACCCTAAGATTAAACTTTTATGCTCAAAAATCGATAGAGACCGTGCAAAGCTCCACTTACACCCTACCAACTTTGACTTTACACCCCGCAAACTGAGAATCCTTGTAGCTTTGCTGCTTACGAGCATACATTTGTTGTCGACATACATCAGTGCCAATAATAGTTTTTGTCTTTATAAAACTAAAAATTAAAGCTATTATCCTATACTGCTACGTTTTAAGTTTAGGATATATATTTTTCTATTGAAGCCCAAATTGGTTTCTTATTAAAGTGTTTGAAACAATTTTGGTTTAACAGGAAAGTTGGTAATACCTCCTGGTTTATTAAATGCAAATAACATTGTGTATAGCAAAACTACCGTAGATCGGTTCAGTGAAATATGGATTGATAAAGTAATAAAAGTCAAGAACGAACTTGTAGTTTCCAATATTAACAGTCAGCATGAGAAAATGTGAATCTGCACATCAAGTTCCGAGTATGTAAGAGTTATGAGAACAATGCTTACGTCATCTATGTTACAAACAGTTTATCATCAAGCGGATCTGAAATTTATTGTCCTTTGGTGATAACCAGGGCCGGCGATTTGTAAAAAATATTGGGGGACAAGATGTGGAGAGAAGTATTTAATTCTATGACTATCATGGGACCATGTAACCTAGACACAATAACACACTTTGATTAGTGGAACTGTTAGAAGACCAGATGCATTGAATTTAACACTAATTTCGGGCAAATCTTTAATAGTAGCGTACCAATGCTAAATTTCCACCAATAAACAAAAGAGCGGGAGGTTTTCGCTCGGCGCCCTATGCCTGTGATTATTGTAAATAGCCTTACAATTGAAACATCTGACTAATAGGTTTAACTGACAATCTTATAAGTACATAGGACCCAAATTTGTATTTCAAGTTCTCTTTCAATGCCAAACCCAGAGAGGTTCGCGGGGGGCATGCCCCTTGAATTAATATACACTATTTCCCGCATCAAATATATAAATTAAAGTTTGGATTTGTTTCCGAAATAACATCATTTATCTAGAAATATTAACAATTATATATCAATTGTAAATTTGTACCGATAAACACCAAACGGCTCCCTTGCGGACCCCAAAATTATAAAATTAAAACAAATCTTACAAAATGTGTTAATTTTGTTCTCTTAGATAAAACATATGTGAGTCCATCTGCGATTAATCGAAATCGTATTGCAATTGAAACATCTGAC
>JAGDQP010051213.1:1206-14066 GCA_022664845.1 Lepisma saccharinum | reverse complement strand
AACTAATATTTCTCCAGCTTTGTAAGATATTCATAGCTGTACATTTGTCCTAGCATTGAAACGTAACAAGTATTTTTGTCAATGTTCCAATATTTATGACACTTGGACAAGGACCCGTTTGGAAATGGACGCATCAATTGGTCTGTCCATCTGTCTGCCTGTCGACAGTTTTCAACTCGGGAATTGCTAAAGCTACGAGAGTGGTTGAGATGTCGTTGGAAAGTTCTCAGCGAGACGAGGTTAAAGCCATATAGATTATAATTATTCATATGTCTTTCAGCAATTTTAAACTCTAGAACGTTGGGCTCGGCAAAGACGAGGTTAGATCCGCACAGATCAGGTCTGGCTTTCCGCCAGTCCGTCCGCTGACAACTTTCAACTCACGAACGAAAGTGGTTGAGGTATACCATTCGAAATGTGCCAGCAAAACTTTTCCAATGGCACAGATTATGCAAATTGGACGCTCGCTGCTAAAGCCTGTCGGTAACACATGTGCATATTCCGCCACATCATTTAATTTATTTTCAGCATGTTCTTGAGCTAAGTGCAAATGTTTATAAACAAAAGTATTTGAACATTTTAGTAACATATTTTGCTGTTTAAGACAACATAGAAAGAACACTTGTAGTTAGTGGCATCTTGAACTCTGGATTCCTCAGTTACGATGTTTTCAAGGATTGTACGGTAAGAAGGACTAGTTTCTTACCCCTTCCCCGCAATGGTCCTCTTTTGATTTCAGTTTGGCCGTTTGTCTCTAATGCTTCAACCAAAGCAGACAGGCAGAAACTGATTTCAGATTTGAAGTAGCGACACAAGTTCCATCTGAACGTTTATAGTCTTGTAACTCTAAAACTGTCATGTCCTTCACTTATGATTAGCTGTCTAATATTCTTAAGAAATGACGCTGCTAGACCCTTAGTGAAAATAGATAGACATATAAACAGAGTTCATATTCAACTTCAGTCATCTCGATTTATCGGCCCGTTTTTTTTTTATCGGGTGACTCTCAAACTGATAAATCAGGAATTCTGCCAGAATTTACAATGTAGGGGGTGTAAAGCCAAAATTATGATCTTTAGTTTTTCCGGGGTTTCTATCGATTTTTAACCGTAAAAATCTTAAAGTTTGGGAGTGTGTTGAGAATTTGAAGTTAAATTTTATTTATGGCCTTTTGGTATCTAAGACTCAGACCGGGATACGAGAGGGAAAAGGATGAGGGAAGGGTACCTAAGTTGAAGGTACCATCCCGGTATTTACCTGCTGCGAATGAAGAAAAACCTAAGTCAGAATAGTCGGCCGCTGAGATTGAACCCACGACCTCCCGAATGCTAAGCCAACGCTCTACCACTGATAGTGTGTTCGAGAATCCTTGTGACAGGTTCTTTTTATTTGGTTAGCTTTGTCCATTAACAGCTACTTCACTATATTATTATCTGGTCCGTCCTGAGTTTATACAAAAACTTCACCTTCTTCTTCTTATTATTATTATTATTAATTGTAAAAAGAATGAAATTTTAATTTATGAATTGTGAAACATTTCGTTACCTTTTATGCGGAGGAAGGAAGATTGAATTTATTGTAGGGACTTGAGGCAACTATGGCTCAGGCCGGAGGCCGGAAGGTTACTGACTAATTCAGGGTACCATTCTAACAGGATTTGAGTTTTATGGTTATGGAAAACAAAAGAAAACATCATGATTGTAAAATGCAAAGTGGTGTGATATATGATAATATACACCTAGACCCCATGATGAAATCCTAATGGCTAAGATTGCGAACTTTGGAGTGGCATGTGGGAAGGTAGTACATAGATTCAAATTACTGCCTACCGCGACAAGCTCTCTCGTGGTTTTCCTCCATTCAAATAGTGGGGTGGTCCCTAGAATAGGACCATGTACACTTCTTCCCAGGAAGAGTTCGTGCTATTAGATGTATTTATGTACCTGTGACGGGTATATGGCATAGAAGCCTTCATAACTTATATAATACGTAAGAAATAATGCACAAAATATTACTTTTTTTATGACATAGTACGACAATTCGAGTTAAAGAAGGTTTCTTTTCCTGTTTTGACATTAATGTTTTAATTTTTGTTATGTTATATACCAATAAGTAAGAAACAGGCGCTGTATTTCCTATTAATCCAAGAAGTAAGACAAAATCCGTGACGAATTATGAACGAAAAACAAAAAGCCGAATCTTCAAAGGAAATGCAATTACACATGAATGACATATAAATAACATATAATGTTGAAAACACAAAATGCAATTTTATTAACAACTTTTGTGGACACATTTACACGTCAATTTATTGTTGTTTAGTTTATACATTGTATCGGTCAACATGGAAACAGTTCTCTCTCCTGGTTCTCGTTTTCTACTTCATTGAGTACAAATTTAAAATGATGGTGTAAGTGCTTGAATGGATAGTTGATGCAATATGAGTTATTAAAAACTGAGAAATTGTGTGGTAATAAAAGTCTCAAGAAGACAACTTTGATTGTTTTATGTGTTGTACTTTATCAGTCTTAAAGAAAACATAAGATTTATGCTAAATGCGCCAGCGATGCTATTCTAAGTGCATCAAAACTAGCTGCTTATAATTTTTTTGCAGGGAGAGTCAGCAAGACTGCCAATTCAATGCCTTAAAGAGACTTTTCTTTCATGAAACATTGCCTCTAGTCATCACTTTGCTTCGTTTGTTTTAAATCAAGATGAGAATGAAGAAAATGCCCACCATTATATTTGTTCTTATTTAATGGGCTATTTAAGAAGATTGTCTCCGTATATTAAATATTCCCGGAAGTGGCGTCACCTTGACTCCACTGCCATCTATCAGTGTTGAAGTGCAAGATGACCAGTAATAACTTTTCCAAAGCGTAATCTCCAAGGCATCTCGCTGGCTTATGGAGTTGAGCTACGGATCGCTAATCGGAAGGGCAGTGTTCGATTCCCGCTCAGGTTAAGTTTTTTGTTCTCTTGGTGTGGCGTAAGAGAGGCACATTAAAACACATAATGGACGTACTGTCTCTTTGATGGAAGGGATTGTTGGGCTACGGATGGAGCTTAGGCACGGACCGTTTTATTACTTTTTTCTATCTCTTTCTTGTACTTTAATCTACTTTTTTTCTTTCATTTTTCCTTCCTTTCTTTCTTTATTTTCTTTCCTTCATTTCTAATATTTTCCCTTCGTTTCTTTCCTTAATTTTCTTTATTCTTTACCGTCTTTTATTTATTCTTTCCTTCCTCTCTTTTTATTCTTTTTGCCTTTCCATTTCTTTTTTGCCTTCCTTTTCAATCTTCCCTGTCTTTCTTTCTTTATTTATTTATTTTTATTTTCCTTTTTCTGTTTTTCTTCGTTTCTTCCTTTTCTTGATTCTTTATTTGCTTTCTTTACATTTCCTCTTTTACTTTTCAACATCGTCTTTCCTTCCCGTTTTTCCATTTCGTTTTTGTTTCCTTTTCCATTTTTCTTCCTTTTGTTTTTTATTTTTTTTACGTTTTTCCTTCCATCCTTATTGTTCAGTTTCTTCTTTCCATCCTTTCTTTTCGCTCTTTTCTCCTTTATTTCTTTCTTTATGTTTCTTCCCTTCTGTTTCATTGTTCCTGTTCTTGTTTGTTTCTTTATTCCTTTTCGATATTTCTTTATTATCTTTCAGTTTCTTTCTTTCTCATTTATTTATTTTCGTTTGTTCTTTCTGTTTTCTATTCATTATTTATTTTCTCCTTCATTCTATATATGTTTATCTATATACAATGTGTATGTGAAATGATTTTTAAGTAATTTCTACAGCATGCGAGACAGTGAATGCAAAGTCTAAATTGATATTCATCCCGTTCACTATCTCAAATCTCTGTGATATTTTTTTTTTCTACCAGTTGCAAAATACATTTTTTTTCGTTTTCCCGAATAAAATATCTGTGAAGAGTTACAGACTCTCAAAATAGTTGAAAAGGTCATCCATTTACTGGCATTAAATATAAAAATGAATGTTATTTTCAAAAATCATGAATGTTTGAATGGTTTCTGTTAGTGAATTGGAAAGTTAAATACACCCTATATATATAGGGTGGTTGCCAATCTCCATACCAGGACTTTTGGAGGAAACACTTTTTTGATATCTTGTAACTGCCAAACTGTACAAGATAGTAAAAAGTATTTCCTCTAATACAAAACTAATACACAATAAATAAAATACCTTTACAGATTTTTAGGAGGGGGGACAGCATATCTGGGACCGGGACGAATAAATGGGAAAAGGGACATCAAATTTCAAGTGTTGCTGCTTCCACTCCAAAAAAATCAAGTTTTAAAAGGTAAGGTTTTCAAGAAAGTGGCGTCCAAAAATGGCTCCTCGGCAGTATTTAAACAATTGTGAGCCCCTCAGGGCCCAAGCTACTCACTTTAGATCCTTATAGAACTTGGTAATATCTATTATATGCAAAAACCGTATCTCAATATGACTAATGGGGCCAGAATTAAAAACTATTAAAAAATCGAAAAATTCTGATTAAATTTGGCAACATTGTATTAATTTATTGAGAGAGTATCCACTCAGCAATATATAAACAACCTTTCGTCTTCGTACTTAGTTTCACTACAAATTTGCGGTAAAACAAGCTCTCTGTTTAAATTTAAACCATTGTTACCACCCTTTCTCATTTTGTAGTGTTAACACCAAAAAAACGCGCAAAGAAATAAAACATATTCAGTTCTCTGTTAGTACACTTTAGCTAGGCTCGAACTGAATAGGGTAAAATAAATCATTTATCTCCAGGTGTAGTGAGATATATTAGAAATTGGAAACTCTGATATTGATAAACGACACCATCGCGTGGCAAAGTGGCTGCTAACACAGATGTTGTGTGTGGTGTGGGCAGCGAGACAATGCAAGACGTCAAGGAGTCCGCTACTTGACCGGCAAGGATGTTGTTTGCAAAACGGCTTTTACTACAGGATTTCGAAGTATTGTAAGTACGAAGGATGCAGGTGGCAGTGATTTGTTCAGAGGAACGTCCGGGGCGGAATGTATTAGAATCTCTTGGGGTGGGTAGGTTATACATAATACTGTATATCCGGGGGTTATATACATAATACTGTTCTTAGGGACTAGTTGTTTGCCAAACCCATGATGTCATAATTTGCCACCAGTCAACATCTCAGTTAGAAGTTATTTATCCGAGTTATTTGAGTTTGCTGGAATGGACACTCTATAATGCCATCCGAATATCTGGATTTGTTTGGGTCACTCCGACCGAGTATGTTCATACATTAGCGTGATGTAGACAATAATGAAAAGAGGCGCGCTCAGGCAATTATAGATACTTGTGCACTTTAGGAGTCCGTATTACAAGAAAGATGTCTTTAATATAGTAATAAGCATTTACAACTCAAATTCCGTTTTGAATCTGCATGTGTTTATTTAATTCAGAACCTTTAATCTAGTTTCTGTTCAAGAAAAAAGAAGTCATATATGACTAGGTTTTCGCACGATGATTAGTAGGTGTTGATAAGAGATGTTAGTAGGTGTTGGTAAGAGATGTTAGTAGGTGTTGGTAAGAGTGTTCTGCACTTCAGTGCCAATTTATCTTAAATTTTATCTCGACTGAAGTTTGAACTAACTCTATGGCTTACGGAACTAGCAAGTAACAAGTTTATCGCCGCAGTAACACATATTTGCCATTGGATTCTATCTTGGACAAGATCAAGCCAGTTTCCATCACGAACACATACCTCTGTAAGGTCCCTTCTAATATTCTTGTACTGACGTCTCGGTCTTTCAAACGGTCTCTTTCCCTCCGGGTTATCAACCTCGATAGAATATAATCTTCATTTTCTCCCCTTCTGCTCATATTCGTTTGGTAAGGAAAAATATATACAGCACATGCATGCACAACTAAAATTGTAATGCAGTAATAAACTAGTTAGTTTAGGGATTCCGAGAGGTATCAAGATTTGGCGAGGAAACTTGAGAATGAAATCGATTCCAGGAGGCTCCTGAGTTAGTAAATGTGGCGTTCGCCGGGTTCACCGAAAGTGATAATTATTCGCCGAAGTAGGAAAGGGAACGTTAATCTATGGTACGGGGATACATCTTCATTCTTCAGTTAATTTTGTCACATATATTCTCGATTATTCTCTTCTTCCTCAAAAAAAACAAAAGAAAAATTCAGTTTTCACCTCATCATGTGTACAGGGAGGGCTATTGGGGATCAGAAGAGAGGTTCAAAAACCTCTTTCGCGATGCAAGATGTTTTCTTGGTTGCCATACAGGTTGGGCGACCTTGCCGCGGAGGTCCTCTTGTCTTCACAGCTCCGTATATACGAGAGAGAGAGAAAGAGAGACAGAGAGAGAGAGAGATCAACTACACGGTCTCGGTAACCGCCCGTCCTTCACCTTGTAGGAAGCTCATATACATAAGTACAAACAAACACACACACACATACATAAATGAACATACAAGCTAAAACGTATAACACATCCATCCATATAGGAGGAGGGTCTGGAATCGGGCTGAGTGCCAGATAACAACTCTTTCTCTTTTTCATTCTTTTCCGTTTCGTTTCTTGCAGGTAAATTAACTGGCCATCAAGATAACACTTGGACTGTTGAATTGCTTAAAGCGGACACTGAAAATCTCTCGCTGCTTTGATTTCTTTCTGACATCTTGTTGGCAAGTTCGAATGACAACTTGGACTGGTCCCTTTTTTTTCGTTCTTTCAAGTTGAAACCATAACGTTCTTATTATCATCTTAGAGTTTGATGTAACCATTAATTAGCACATATATGCCTTACAGAAAGCACCAATTAAAAAAATAAAGCATAGACATTACAGCCTAACGATAAAAGAAAATCGTACTATCGTGGCAGCATAGTTCTTTTAAGATGTCAGAAGGTGGGGTTTTATTTTCATCATGCAAGTGTTCATATGCCCTTCACATGTCAAAGAAATTATGTACTTCGACGATTACTCCTTCATGGTCCGAGGAAAGGGAAAGGTAACAGCCAGCACCTTAGTCTACATAGTTGAATTCGCCTGGTGACCCAGGGCAACGTAATTAGTAGGAGCGGCAGCAGGGCTCGAACCTGCGTTTCTCCCCAGTATCGACCCAAGACCGTAGTCACTAGATATCGGGGTCTGGGTGCCAAGAGCTGTATTATCTTGAATTAAAGATGGTATATATTGAATTTTCGAAACTGGTGCAGTATCGACAAAAATCGCCTTCGAACGAAATATTGTAAAACTTCGAAAATTTTTGACCTCCCGAAGGTTGCACCATTATTTCGGGGACACGCTGTATAAGGGAAATTTATCCTATCTCTTCCGATCTAATACAGGGAAAAGTAAGTCTTCAATTCCATAACAAACTTCAGGTTGGCAACGCTGATAGTACGAAAATTGCCATTCAATTTTCTTTTCTCTTTTTCCTTCCTTTCAAAATTTGTATTTACAAGAAGGCAAAAGCTGTATACAGAAATTGTAAATTAGATGGTCTGCAGCTAGAAGAAACTCCCTGTTATTCTTCTTGGCTGAAAGAAAGAAGAAAGAAAAAAACTGAAGACCAAACATAATAATGAAAGCAATTGGCTCACACCATTTCAATTCGTTTTAATGTTTCGCAATTTTTTTGGTGTTGTAGCGGTGATAGCAGCAATGTGTTACGTCAGAAATGTTCGTGCGTGACAAGGCAAAGAAATGTGAAAGTTGACTTCCATTTGAAAATAAATCTGGTTAAATATCCAGACAAAGAAATATATTGTCATTTTGAAAGGTCACTTTTGTAGGAAAATCAGGAGTAATGAAAAAAAAAAGGTCATATGCAAGATAGAAACGACCCCCCAAAGTGGTGTTGATTTTTAAAGGTAATTTCTTTGTTAGGAGAAGTAAGGACAAACAGTTACCATAAAGGGTAAGAACAAGCTTATTGCCCACACAGTACTCATATTCTAAGAATAACTAATTCTATGGCTTACGAAATGCAAGTTCATCGCCGCAGTAACAAACGTTCGACATAGGATTCTGTCCTGGGCCACATCAAGCCAATTTTTATCTAGAACATCGACCTCTCGAAGATCTAATATTGTCAACCCAAAGACGTATCGGTCTTCCCAACGGCACCTTCTCCGGCTTATCAGCTACGATGGAATAAAATCTTCGTTTTCCCCCATCCGTGTACATGGCCTGCCTACCTTAGTCGTCCCGATTTCATTATTCTTACAACATCGGGTGAGTCGTACAGTCTGTGGAGTTCTTCATTATGCAGTCTCCTCCAGTCTCCAGTCATCTCATCCCCTTTCGGCCCGTATACCATTCTTAAAAACTTAATTTTCGAACAGACGTAATTTATTTTCATCTGCTAGGGTCGTACTCCAACTTTCGCAATAGTAAAGTATTACAGACAGAACAACCATTCTGTACATTTTTTATTTCAACTTTCTTGATATTAAAAGTAAGGTTAGGAGTTTTTGAACTGAATAGAAACATGCGTTGCCCGATGACTTCCGTGACTTCGTACTCCAAAATATTTAAATTTATTTACTTTCTTTTTGTTCTCGTTCGTGATTGTTATGTATCTATTTCCTTCATTTCCAGTGTTTTGGCTTGTTATCATGTATTTTATTTTCTCTCCGTTCACCTCGCAAGCGACTACTAAAACATCGGTGTTACTTTGTAGTGCATCTATATCGTCCCCTACTAAATTTACATCATCCGCGAATACGAACAGCTGGTTCAAGCTATTCAATGTTAGTCCCCATTTTGTCCTCTTATTTTGAGAATCGCATATTCTAACCCAAAGTTAAACAGTAGTCTTGATAAGACATCAGCCTGTTTCAGTCCGCTGCGAATCTCGAAACTATCTGACATAATTATTACCTACACGTATTCTGCGTATAGGGTCTCTGAGACACATTCTTACTCGCTGAGCAAGCTTTTTGCGGAATTCCAAATCGTACCACGGGATTGTACAGTTGTTCCCTTTTGATAGAGTCAATGCTTTCTTGAAATCTATGAACAATTGGTGAACAGTCCCATTGTATTCCCATTTCTTCTCTATGATTTGTCTCAAAGCAATCATCTGATCCAGCGTAGATCTGTTTTTCCCAATCTACATTGGTGGTCTTCAATTATTTCATCTACGTATACGCTTAGGCGTGTTAGCAGGTTATTACTTAAGATCCCTTTCACAGTCATGTGAAATTCCGCACTCCGTAGTTCCGCAGCGATACAGTTCAATACTCACTTCATTTCTTTCTTCATTGTCCCAGCGTAGCACCTTCCGATTTTTCGGAACATCTTCCAACTTTTTTTCAAGACATATGGAAAATCAGATTTTATTCCCATATCTCCCGACTTTTCGAAACAGAAGCAAATAAATATAAATACCAGAGCTGAAACGGGTCACCGGACCAAGTGGGTCAAGTTTTGGACCGGGGAAACCGGGTCTATGCTTGGGACCCGGTCTAACTCAATGACCCGATGAGCCGGTGTGGAAAGCAGAGTTTTTAATTATTTCCTGGCGTTTGAACAGTGTTTCTTTCAGAAAAGAACGGGTCCGGAGGTGTTACTCCCAGAGTACGAAAAATACGACACCTAAATTTCGCAGTTCATTATAGTTAACATACCGTGTCAAGTTTCGGACCGGGTTGCCGGGTCACATATGTTCGGGTCAGGGATTTCAGCTGAGTGTGTGTGTGTGTAAACTTCCGATTGTACACTCACCAATGTTGCGATATATATTTTTCGCGCTTGGCAACATTCCGATGTCCACTTCTAAAGATAAAAAAATAAAGGGAAACTGGTTGCTCCGCAGCGGAGATCCGCATGAGTGTAAAGGCTTTCATAAGAACAATGGAATTAGCTACTTTGCGGAGTGC
Organism: Lepisma saccharinum; assembly: GCA_022664845.1. Classification (NCBI taxonomy): domain Eukaryota; kingdom Metazoa; phylum Arthropoda; class Insecta; order Zygentoma; family Lepismatidae; genus Lepisma; species Lepisma saccharinum. Next base: position 4,188 of record JAGDQP010051213.1, on the reverse strand, counting down.
GGAGCTGCGCATGGCTCTGCGCTGAGCCCTTTCGCAATCGCACCTCTCCGCACGACTCTGTAAGCTCCCATAAGAGCAATGGAATTAATTCCTTATGGGGTGTGCGGAGCTCTGCATGACTGAAAGAGAGTCTTACACTTTGTAACATGTCGAGAGTAAAGAGTTTCCACGGTAATTATCAGTTATTTATCGACGTTTTTATAATTCGGAAGTATTACTGAGATTTTCAATTCCTTTGGAAGCTCCTCCTTTCTCCATATAGCGCTTATCAATTTATGTAGGCCCTATAGTTCCTTAACTACTGCTGTTTCTGTCGCTGTAATTAATTCGGCTGGGATGTTATCATTTCCTAGTGACTAGAAAATTTTCAATTTCTTTATCAACATTTCAACCTCAATCTCCCTAGGTTTGGGTATCCACGGTTCAGCGGTGGGTCATTCCATACCAAATCAACCAATAAAATTTTTTTTTTAGACCTTTTATTCTATGAATCAGTATCATCAAAAATACAAAATGTAATGTTTTTTTTGTCAATTTTGGTTTTTGATAAATTGTTAAAAATAAAAATAATAGATTGATTTTTTACGCGTTTTGAAATCTAATCAGTCGATTCCATCACTATGTCATGATGTCAGAAAAGCCGTAGAAGTGCGGAGGATTTTCTGAGCAACATGGCTTACAGTGTAACAGAAGCTCAATACCAGGACCGAGTAATATATATTTGCTTTTTAATGTAAAACAATTTGATTTCTAATAAGTTCAAATTACTCTTATTCTGTACATTTGATTGTTTCCGAATGAAATGAAAATAAATTTTAGTTGATTGATCCTCGAATGGGACAGTTGCACCCCCAAACCCTCCAAAGTAATGGTACTAATCTTACGTATTTAGGATAGTTCATAAATACGAACTGCCAACTAGTTACAAACGACGTAATACCACAGACAAGTAACCTCCATTCATAAGTATGGACGCAATTTCTTTCTGGCTTCCAACAAGTTTCTTACTTCCCCGCTAGATGTCACTGTTATCAGTAGCTTATTTCTTCATCATCCTGAGAAATTGAAGCTTATAATTCGTTTGTATTGTCATATTTTAGCTAACAGTAAATGATGAACCAATCATATAATTTCAGTAATAAAACAAACTATCGATGAGTAAAGAAAGTTTTTCGAAGTTTTGGGAAGACATTCGTACACGTGTGAGAATGCAGGCTAATTCTCTATGTACAGTTCTTTGTGGTAATACTTCAACCAGTAACGAAAGACGTGTCGCTCGAAGTTGAGCCCCGAGGATGTATATTTGAGCCAAGTTTTATAACTTCTGCTGCCGTGTACTGAAAAACAAGTCGTCGTGTTCAAGATAACATGCATTTCACAATGGGTTTGCTTATGTAAACATTGAGCACTTGACTCAAGTTGCTCATAGGTTTCCCTCCAAATGGTTATCATATGAAAAAAAAAGCGCTGACAATTCTGTCCGCTTACTTTTTCTTTCTTTCTTTTGCCTTCCTTTCCAAGCGACTTGATGCAGTACGTGCATATAAAGGTACAAAAGAAAACGCTTTGTAGCCTGCCTTCTTGCTGCTCGCCACAAAACGCCATGCATAAAAGGGATCTGAGGGAATCCCCTGGTAAGAATTTCTTTGTCAGGAAATAGATGTTGAGCAGCAGACACGCACAGAACTGCCCCTCTAACAATAAGACCCCTTTTATGCGATAACCGCTTGGAGGAAAACCTCTGAGCAACTGGATTCAAGAACGCCTGGAAACACTTCGGCTGAAAAATACAAGCTCAGTGTTTACATGAACTTGCCCATTGAAACAGCTTTTTGCTGCTCGCATTCTTTACAACAGGACGACGGCCTGTTGTTTAGAACGCGGCAGCAGAAAACGTCGACGCATAAAAGCACCCATTTCCTTTCATTTTACAGAATGGGCTGTTTTTTTTTGTTTGTTTTGTTTTAGCCTTCTTTACGCAACACAGAAGCGTCGTGCATAACGGGATAAACTGCAATCTTCACTCATAAATTTCGCTCATATACAAATCCTTGGCTACACATATACAGGGTAAGTCAAAATGATGGACCCGATTTCATAAATTTATTTTGTGAAATATAATGAACATATCTTAATGTGAGCTACGCGCAAGGAAAGGCAAAAGTTCAAAGTTTAGTTGAGTTTAGTTTATGTCCCGCGTGGTTGCATGGTCTACCGCTACGCGGCGCTGGAAGCAGTTAACGAAAATGGCGGTGACTGGAGAGCAGAAATCGTTCTGTGTGCTGGATTACCATGTAAACAACTCTGTGATGAGTGTTCAACGGCATTTCCGTACCAAGTATGGCAGAGACCCACCTACTGGAAAAACCATTCGTACGTGGTATGAAAAATTCAGAGATACAGGCTGCATCTGTAAGCGAAAATCGACTGGCCGTCCTTCAGCTGAGGAAGAGACAGTGGAACGTGTTCGCGCCAGTTTTGTGCGGAGTCCACAGAAGTCTACCTACCGGGCAGCGAGGGAACTTGAAATGCCACAGAAAACTGTATGGCGAATTCTGCGGAAACGTTTACAAATGAAATCCTATCGCTTGCAACTGCTACAAGCCTTAAGAGACACTGATTATGCTGCTCGAGCGTCTTTCTGTGCTGATTTTCTCACGTTCATGGAAGAGGATGGGTTCGCCGAAAGGTTACGTTACAGTGATGAAGCGGTGTTTCACCTTTCTGGGAATGTGAATAGACACAACGTATGGATCTTGGGAACTGATAATCCCCACGCAGTTGTGGAACACCAACGCGATTCACCCAAGGTGAATGTGTTTTGTGCCATTTCCCCTGAAAAGATTTATGGGCCCTTTTTCTTCCTTGAACCTACTGTGACAGGACATGTTTTTCTTGATATGCTGCAACAATGGCTCCTTCCACAGCTCGAAGAGGATAGTGCAGATTTCATTCTTCAATTGGATGGTGCCCCTCCGCATT
>JAGDQP010051212.1:242-14066 GCA_022664845.1 Lepisma saccharinum | reverse complement strand
CGGCGCCGAAACGGTAGCGCCAAAACGTAGCCTGCGCCAAAATGGTGGCGCCGAAACGGCGGCGGCGAAACGGAGGCGCCGAAACGTAGCGGACCCTTACTGACGAGGACTTCGTTTAGAATACGCACGAGCGAGAAAAGTACGTGCATTGCAGTGTTGCCAACCGTAGCGGAATTCCGCTACGCGTAGCGACTTTTCGTTGCCCTGGTGACAAAGCGGCGATGGACGAAAAATGCTGAAAATGTAGCGACTTTTGAAAACATATCTTAAAACTTCCAACTTTTTCCCATAGCTTGAAAGAAGTCGACAAATTAGGTTAGAAAACATTTTTTAAATGTTTAGGCTCAATCCAAGTGGGTTGCAAGATTTTTTTTATCAGCTCGACGCGCAGGGCTGGGCAGCCATTTTGGCAACTTCCGGAGCACACTTGAAAACACTTCCTGTAGGAATAGCCCACTCTCGCTTATCCTGAACGATAAATGACAGCGAGAAGCGATCAACCCGGCAGCTACAGTTTGGTCTTGTGGTCAAGACGTTGGAAAGCTAATCTAAGGGTCCAAGGTTCAAACCCTGGCGTCGACTTTTTACATTTTTTTAAAAAAGAAAATTAAAGTTTTTTGTTTTATATGTAAATACACAAAAATAAATTTAATAAAAGTTGTGATTTACAATTTTAAAAGATGCCACTAAAAGCTAGGATGTATATAAACCCACCAGGGCAGGATGCACACCGAGCGATAGCGAGGTGTGCAAGGGGGGAGGGTGCGTCCGACGGGAGCTGGGCGGCGTTAGCCGCGGGGGGGCGCAGCCCCCTGTTAGCGGTGGGCATACGCAAAAGTACTGTTTACTCAAAAGTTCTTTTTTTTAGGCAAAAGTTCTGTGCCTTACCGGAAGTGTTTCCAAGTGTGCTCCGGAAGTTGCCAAAATGGCTGCCCAGCCCTGCGCGCCGATCTGAAAAAAAATTCTTGCAAATGGGTTTCCCGCCTCTTTCGTTTGACGTCAAATTATTCAAAATTCAGTGCAGGTAAACTAAATGCAATTTTCACAGACCAAAAGTCCATGTAATGCGTCAATAATGAGTTCAATTAGTTGTAAAGAAATACTACTGGTAACCTCAGGATTGTGTGCAGACATTTTTGGGACAGAATAATGTCACAAAAGTGTCTACACACAATGCTGAAGTTATTACTAACTTTATAAAGTTCCTAAAATTTACGGTGTTCATCTTAACTTTCTCAATACTTTAATAAAAAGTGTTTTTTATTAAAGTACTGAGAAAATTATTACTAACGTTTCCCTAAAGCTACTTTTATTTTTTGCTACTGTTTTGCTTGTAGAGGGAAAGTACACAAATTTCAATAAAGGGGATTGTCCCGTTTTTGAGACCGCCCATGCTGCTGCTGACTTCATTCAATATTCATTCACAATCTGAATTGAGTCATACAGCGCACCTTCTGTTATTGTGTCTCACAGTTAGCATCTACAGGAAGCCATATCCTCGACGAGATTTTGCTAATTTAAACCAGAAACATTTCAGTAAAATGTTAATTTTGAAGTGATGGAAAATACTATGCAAACAGGGACGTACGCAGGGGTGTGTGTACGGGGACGAGACATACCCGAAATTCCAACTTCTATGTCAGTTTTATATAAGTTCATGAGTATTTTTACATAGTTAATATACAATTTATATTCATGCTGAACTTAAGCTCTCAATTTAAAAACTAGACATCCCTCCCACTAAAATTATTGCATACGTGCCTCTACGGAAAACACCGAATTTGTCGATTTATATCACTCCGTAAAATAGTTTTCCAAAATCGAACGCGTCTTTCAGGTAGGGCAGCAACTAGGGGGAGCAGGAGGAGCATGAGCCTCGGGGGCCCTGTTGGGAATAAGCCAGAATGTTCAAACATTCATCGAATGTTTTCTTGCTCTTTATCAATTAATGGGGGCGCCAGAATCAATGTTTGCCGCGGGCGCTATAGGTCCTGGTTGCCATCCTGCTTTCAGGAAAGTACAAGTGTACTACTATTTCATTTAAAGAAATTTGCTTTTTAAAAAGAGCTTATATGCTGACAAGTGTATTAGTGATTTGTCAAATATTTTGCAGTTTCGTTAATGGTTTTCTTTTACTATCAAAATTTAATTTTATAAAGTAGCGGAAAATAGCGGAAATTCAGTATGGGTAGCGGAACGTGGCGGAATTTTGACGGCACAGTAGCGACTTTTCGAGCTGGGGACCTGGCAACACTGGTGCATTGCCACTTTGGAACAGACGGTATTTCTCAGTATCGAAGGGTACGAGTTAACCCGAGAAGCAGTCATTGCACAAAGACAGAACATCAGATATCATTCAGGGCTTCGGCCCTACATAATATGTCTACATAGGATCCTTTTTCTGATTGGATTACTAGTTTTCATCACCATCATGTCTAACCAGCATCAGGAACAACGCTATCAGCATCGACTACCACCGACAGTACCAGGACCTCCACAGTACTCTACACTCGGCAAAGCAACTGCCCATCCTAAATGTTTTCAAGAAAAGTCACCTGCTCGCTCACGCTCAAGATCACCTCATCCAGGCAATCAAAACTCACCTCCAGCAAAGAAATCTCATACCATCAGTGACTCAGAATCAGAACATGAACATGCTATGGACATCAATAGTACAGAAGACTTTCCAGACCTTGAACACTCCTTTCTACTAACCAGTTTTGATGAAAAGTTCAGAAGTACAAAGCTCTTACTGCAACAAATCACGAAATATTTTCCACGAGAGATCATCACACGCATCATTCCGACCCGAAATGGCATCATCATAAAATCTCAGGATCAAAATCTTGCCAGCAAAATCCGTAATCGCCATAGTTTCGAAATATTTGGAAAAACAGCAAATCTCACTCGCCTCACCACCAAACCATGAAAGCAGCCTCCACCTCCACGCAAACAACCGACACTCTCTGTAGTTATCCGAGGAGTAGAACCTACAGTGACAGATCCTGAAGTTTAGATTGAACAAGAAGGTCATACTATCATCAAATGTCTCCGCATCAAATCTAGAACAGGCGAAGCTACATACATGATTCGAGTACTCACTAATCATCAAGAAACAATCGATGACTTGCTAGCCAATGGAGCGTACATCTACAAAAGACGTTATCGGGTCGAACCATCGCATTCACCACCTCCATTACCAATCCGCTGTGAAAAATGTCAAGTATACAACTCTCATCCAACTTCAAAATGCACTAATGATTCTAAATGCGGTTTCTGCTCTGGACCACATCACACAAAATCCTGTCCGAACCTACGACAGCCTCCAAAATGTACAACCTGTGGTGAAGCTCATCCCACTTTTAGTTATAAATGCAAAGCTAGAACTGCACCTGAACACACGAAACCGGAACTTATCGTAAGAATTCGTACCGCAGAAACTCAAACTCAAATTTCATCACCAGTAACTTCTGTATACCAACCGATTACAATTGAGCAATTTCTGACATTTATCACCGTAAGTATGCAAAACATACACCCATTTCAACGTCATCACATCTTATAACAAATCCAGCATGCAGCCAGAACAATCTTACACGTAAACTTCAACACTACATATTCAGACCCATATGGTCATTTTCACGCTAATGCATTGGAAACCGCAGTATAAGTTCATCACAATTTCATCAATAGTCATATCAATCTTGTTCATGGACTTAACATTCTTATTTCTCAATATTCGCTCGCTGAAACAAAACAAACCGCTCTTCATGCAACTCCTATTAGAAGAAAAGATCACCACCTTCATTCTCAATGAGACAAATCTCACTCCAAAACTCACATGCAAAGTCTCCGGCTACACCTTATTGCGAAACGATAACAACCAGCCTGCACTCAGAGCTAACGGTGGAGTAGCAATCGGCTTTCCCCCATCTATAGCACATCGACAACATACTACAACCATACCCAACCTCTCGGAACATCTCATAACCACCATCTACTATAAATCCATATACATCACTATTGCAACTATCTATATAGGACCAGGCCATAATATACCCACATCATTTTTCGCATACATATCAAACAATTTTCGCCATTATATCACTATGGCGGACATCAACATTCATAGCCGCTCAGCTCAAGATAAAACTCATTTTATCGATTTCATTGAACTACAAACAACAGGCACCATCCATCATATTAACAAACCAACACGACCTATCAGCAACACCACCCCGGATATCGTCAGCACATCCACCACACTCACAAATCGTAGCTCTATTGACGTATTAGACCTACTTGGAAGTGATCATGCGCCTATAAAACTCATCATACAAACACGTCAACTCACCAAACACACAAATTATTCACCCCCTCGAACAGTTCTTCGTTTTGACCAAGGGCTTTAAAGATTTCATCCAATTTCATACTTCACACATCCCACCTCCATCAACTGAAACTGATTTATACTCCACACTAGAAGATATCCATCAAGTACTTTCACAGGCTACGACTAAATACATACCAACAAGCAAAATTCATCCATACCGTCCAAAACTTCCACCTCAATATCTACCATTAATAACCCAATCACGTACACTGTTTAAAGATTATCAACGTACCGGCAACATAGAATCACTTCGTCTTCACCGACAGTACCAACGTACAGTGCATAACTATATCAAAGCCTATAAACTCAGACAGCACATGCAACTCATTAGCAGACACTTCGCATCCAACAAAGTACTGGAAACGTTTCAATGCTCTCACTGGTAAATTTAGCAAAACTACATACCCATTACTACAAGGAAATCAAGCCTTAATTTCCGATCAAGACAAAGCCAATGCATTTGCTGATTATCTTCAAGATATTTTCACACCACACATTCCCATCAATCCGCTCAGACGACATCCAGCAGACCGCATTGACTTCACCTCCCCCTCACCTACAGCCAAAAATCGATCATCCACTTCTAGATCACCTACTTACTGCACCAATCACTCCCGAAGGAATCATTCATGCCATCACACCTAAACGTAACTCTGCACCAGGAATCGATCAAATCACATACCGTCACCTAAAAGAAGCACCATACAACCTCCTGAACCTTCTGGCTACAATTTTCACCTTCATCCTTCGCACTGGCTACATCCCACTTCCCTGTAAAACCTCTAAAACGCTTATGTTTCCCAAACCACAGAAACCACCCAATACTGTATCCTCATATCGTCCAATCCAATTAACCTCTACCTTCAGCAAAACCCTTGAAAAAATCCTCGTACAAAGGTTACATATCCACCTCACCCGGTATGATCTTCTACCTATTCATCAAGCTGGCTTCCGCCCCTCATTCAGTATCAACGATCAACTCCTTCGCCTCACCAATATGATCACCAACCACTACAATACTTCCAAGCCATCCTGTCTAGTGTTATTTGACTTTGAAAAAGCTTTCGACAGAGTATGACATCAGGCATTAATCTACAAGCTTCAAGCTTTCCGTCTCCCGATCACCTATCTTAGATTCATATTCAATTTCCTCAGCAACCGCCTGGCCTATATCACCATCAACAACACACTTTCCCATCCAATCTTCTTCCATTGCGCAGTTCCACAAGGATCATCTCTTTCACCTCTGTTATATCTTCTTTTTGTAGCTGATCTCCCACCTCTACGACCCAACATCCACACATTTCAAAACGCCGATGATACTGCCTTTCTAGCCCTTAGCAACTCCATACAGCACATTAATCGCACACTCAACGAAGCCATTAATAGTTTCACATCATGGTGCAGTAAGTGGGGACTCACCATCAATTCTCGCAAGACCCAGGCTATCGTTTTTATACCTCCAAAGGAACGATCCCGAATTCAAAGAAATCCACAACAACTTCACATTCAAGTACTTCACGAACCAATCCGTCCCTCTCATCAAGTCACATACCTTGGCATCATTTTCGATCATCACCTAACATGGCGACCTCATCTACGAAAGATCATCACTAAAGCTACCAACAAACTAAATCTTCTAAAAAGCCTTACTGGCACAAGCTAGGGACTAAAAGCACCAACCATCATAAATGCATACAAAGCATTCCTTAGACCTGTATTGACTTACGGTTTCACCGCATGGATATCAGCAAACCCCAAAATATATCAAAAGCTTCAAATACTCGAACGACATGCTCTCAGAATCGCCTATCGCATCAAACTACCCAGTCCGACAAACGAACTTTATGAACGCATCACCTTTCCTCACCTGCTACTCCACCTAGAAACGTTACGTCTGAAATACATAAGCCAACGATATGAAAGCAATCATCTACTACTTCACGATATTATTCAGAACCACGAAACATACCCAGAACGCAGTACCTACATTCAACCACCTCTTTCACTACTATTCACGATATATTGCCACAAAACCATCCAGATTACGCATGCACTTCAGCCTATCACTTACCAGACACCCCTCACCACGTAGCACCATCATTTATTGCACAGTAATCATCAATGTACTAACTTCATCTGTCTCCATCATTGTTCAGAGCAGCCCCTGAACAAGAAGACTCACCTGCATTCGTCTTTATTGTTTTCAAAGTGTTGTGATGTATAACTGCACCTCGCCTTCATCTCGCATTATCATGATCTGTCTACCACCCACATTATGATTATGAGCAAAAACTCATAATGTCCTATATAAAAATTGATGAATAAATAAATAAAGTATTAAGATTAAAGTAATAACCCATAGCCCATCTTCCCTATGCAAACTAACACAATCCTCTTTCCAAATAGAAGATGTAGCCTTCTGACGGTGCTAGCAACGGCTAGCAAAAAAAAAAGAAAGTTGCAGAGCACACAGTACGCTCTGAATACAGTACTAACAACTTTATTTTTGTAGGAGCCAAAAGTGAGTATTTTAAACTCTGGTCGCCGATTAACTTAGGGATAGCTTTCCGTTGTCTGGCTGAAGTACAGGTTAGCCAGTAACTAATAGTTAAACTCTAACTGGTGGTTTACCAGTTTTTCAATGTCTAGTTAAGGCATAACCAACAGTTAAACTGAACAAACTGGTAGTTAAATTAACCCGTACTTTTACCTCCAGTTAAGGAGCTAACTGGAGATTTTAAAAAAGTTTGGCAATTGCCACTTGTGAAAGATGTTGCATAAGATTTCAGATTCATCCTCTTCCGATGAAGACGATGATAGAACTGTATTAGAACACATAAAGAAAACATCACAGTTCTTAGTCTTTATTTTTTGAATTCAGATTCAGTTGGGTGCGGTACGAAAAGTTTTGTTTTGTGCTGTCTAGGGCATGAAGTCAGTTTGTGTTTTCACTCCCACAAAATGTAAAAGTTACAAGAATGATGGAAGTGTGTGGTGTTGAAACGCGATGTTTAACTTTACTTTGGAGCTCCAAAAAATGTAAAATTTACAGAAGAAATGTAATATTTTCAATTTGTGTGTAAGCATTGAAACGAAAAATATAACACAGGTTGTAGTGATGCAAATGTGAAAAAGCAAAATAAGTATCTGGAAGTTTAGGTGCTTTGGAGTTGAGAGTGCAAATTGAATGAATGTTAAAAGGCAGGTGCATCGCGTATAATACGTGTCATTCATAACATTCATTGAAGTATGAATATTAAGTAGGTCTTTAGTATTCTTGCGCATGTCGCTATAATTGTATATGTTGATCAACACGAATGCGTATTTACAAAATAATAATAACACATAGTTTTTAGAAACGCTTTTTGGATTGCTAGTTGTTGCTAGATGTTAAGTGTGAATTATTTACAAGGGAATGAGTGGTGCTGAACGTATACATGTATCAGTAGTTGACGGAAGCTGTGATTCCGAAAGTAAAGAATATCCGTATAATTGTGAGACAAATTCATTATATTCCCCAAACGATAATGATAAAAGAAAAACGATCATCTTCACTTGATCACTCTCAGCTTCCACAAGTTATTGACCCATGTGTACAAACTATACCACTCATTCCCTTGCAAATAATTATTACTGACGCTTCTATAAACTCCTAGTGCTAGGAATACGAAAAGTGTCACGAAAAGCTGTGTCATTATTATTTTGTTAAACATTCAATCCAGTTGGTCAACACACAAACATGGCGGCGTGTGAATTACTAATAGCGACACTTCGATTTATGAATGACACTACTTATCTACGAAAAATCACGTACGTGTCGAGTGAGTCAATACGATTATTTAAGGTCAGGTTACAAAATGTTGTTCATTATACGCAATGCGAATGATTGTTTGTCATTTACTCCACGTGCTCATTCCCAAAACGCAAGCACATAAAGAGTCCCAACTAATTTTACTCTCATGTTATACTTCCATGACTGGAAGCTTCGTTAAATTTTATAATTCAGCACTTCCACTAACGTTAGAAATCTTACATTTGGGCTGCAAATTTTACATCTCAATCCTACTCGAACGATACAATGAAAAAAATGGACCGTAGAAGTAAATGGTCGAGCTACGTTAGTGGAAATGCTGGGAGTCCGTTGGTGATGCAATAAAAGAACTTGAATTATTACTATTATTATTATTGAAGCGCCATGTGCATATAAAAATAATTCAAGAAAAGACATTTAATGACACGAAAACAACTTTATCGAGTGTTGAAACTGTCCTTCAGATTCATTATGCAGAAAACTACTCCGTAGTAACTCAAGATGAAATTCAATGCGCTCATTGGGGACAGTCCCAAATATCTGTATTCGCAGCTTGTGCTCGGTTGTCTAACCAAGTGTACGATCATTTGCCGTTATTAGCGATGAAAATATCCACGACAAGTTTACTGTCTTCGCCTGCCTGAAAAAAGTTATAGATGCACTGTGGCAACAATTTCCAGATTTACTGTCTGATGGGTGTGCAGCCCAATGTAGAAACGGGTTTATTCAAGTTAATATTAGTTATATGCCTGGAGATTTTGGAGCTATCAGAGAATGGTATTTTTTGTCACTTCTCACGGTAAATGAGCCGTTGACGGCATTAGAGGTCTTGTGTTGACCACAGTGAAACAACGCAAGATGCTGGTTCAGAACGCTGAAGACTTTGTTGTGGCCGCTAAATTATCATTAAAAAATGTGGAAGTCTTTCGTCCTTGAAAATAGAAGAAAGTAAAGAAATATTGGAAAAACAATGGCAACAATTATTAAAATTTAGACCAATTGAATCCAATCATGTCTTCAAAAGAAGAAGTAGAGAAAGCTTCTTCATGGGGAGAAGTGCTCAATCACAAATTATTAACTATAAAGCCTTTAAACTGGATATCTAGAACATATACTCGACATCCAGCGAGGATAGCGAAGATTCTCAAGCTGGTACGCCTATTTTTTTCCAAGAAGGATGACAGAAACATCAGTGCTACTGACATACACGAAGGGTCATTTCTACTACTAGAGGTCATCAAAAAATGCAGGCAGAAAACAGTCTCTTACGAGTATTTGGCTATTGCTCAAGGCGAAAAATATATGAACCAATGATATTTGTATAATGTTTTTAAAGATTGTTGATAAAAATTATAAACTATTTCAAAACAGAGAAAAGTGACTGAAGTTACATTAGACTGGATCAAGTCGTTTGTAATCTACCCGCACCTTTCCTTGGATATATCAAAAAGGACATGTTAAGAGGGAGAAGGACATGGCTACTGCAGCGCCTACAAAATAAGGGTTCAATGTAACATGCATTTCAAATATTTCTACGAATTTCATATTTTTATGTGCTTACTTCGAAAAACATGACTCAATAGTCCCTTAAACACAATACATGGCATAATAAAAGCAATTAACTGAAGGCTCCATGACGTATGTTTTCTTAGAAATAAAGGATATTTTAGTAGCCTTTGTAACAACTGTCTTATGGAAATTTCCATTATAACAATCCTTATTTCTAAACAGAAAATAGCACACCTAGTTTTCACTTAAGTACCTTCATAATTCCACGAAATATGTTGAAGGGCTATTGAGTCTTTTTTCGAAAGAACCACATGCAACTACGATATTCCTAGAGATGTCTGAAAACCCATGTTAAATTGGATGCATATTTTGCAGGTCGCTGTAGCCAACTCCCTCTCCCTCTTAATATACGATTTTCCATCCTCTGTAGATGTTCGTGAAATTCCATAGATGCCCGATGAAAATTCATGTTACCATTTCAGACTATTGACGGATTTTTGTTTGATATTATTTGTAAAGACTGTTATTTGCGTTTGTGAAATTAAGTTCAGAGTTATTCGCATTTGTGGAACTGTAATAACATGTATAAACACTCTGTACTTCTAGGAGGCAGTATATGAGATAACAAAGAAAATGAGAGAATGATTGTTTATTTTCCTTGTTTATCATAGAACTGTTCGTGTGAAATTCGAACTTAGTCCCACCAGTGACAAAATGAAGTCCCACCCGTGACACTCAAAATGCCCGTTTAAATTAATTAGGGAATGACTTTCCGATAACTACCTATATTGCATAAGACTTCCAATTCTTACTTAACTCGAAAACAAAACCACCATTTCATTATCAATTTTAAATTCGCAGAGTTTTAGACACTATTCATGTTGTAGCATGATTATGTTCCTTTTTTTATCCAACCCGTGACGGCTTTTTATTTTTCAATACTTCAACTCCTAGTTCCGTGAATAAAATTCTGCCACTTGAACACCTGTAAGTTAATTCTAAGCGTGCAATGAAAACCACGTCAAAATAATTTACAGTTAATTATCTATTCAACGTTAAAGCAACGAAAATGTAGTTGAACTGTCCCATCCGTGACGATGGAATTGCCCACATATAAGTATTATAGTCCACCTCTTCACCTAAACACTTAAATAAGCCACAACGTAACACAATTATCCAGTCATCTATTACAACTAAACCCAGATAATTTAGGAAAGAAGAAGGTGTGTCAGTGCTTCGTACACTGTTTGCAAAGGAAATATTATTGAAAACTCTTTGAGCTGACAGGAGTTCTCTGTAGAAGTTTTCAAAGTACAGGGAATTGCTGATTTTTGTTTAGAAAAGTTAGCTGAGTTGGTATCTTTTATAGCTTTGTTCCTGATTATGCTAATAGGGATATATTTAGATAAGTCTCTAAGCTAATCCGTAACCTACATATCTGACTGAAAGATAGTATTTGAAGCCAACACAACATTTAATTCATTTATTAGGACGTTGTTCCTCTGCTGCAACTAGAAAAATCCAAGATAAGTATACACCAGTAGGTCAACGACTACGGTCTTCGGAAAATTTATTTTGCCAGATTTTGCCAGGCATGGCGTCACATTTTTAATAAAACAGAATTTACTGTTCTTTATTCTTATTATACGTATAATATTATTGGAGGACTCGCCTGTTCTCTACAATAGATATATTAACCTTTCTTGATATTCGTAATTTTTCCTCGTATAACAAAACAACAATTCCTGAATGAAAGATTTGCTTCTATTTTTTCATTTAAATCCACAGCAAATCAAGGTGGCCTGTCCTAGACTTCTTCCACCCTTTGAAAGCATTTTTATGGCTTTTAGGTAGACTATCTAAAGTTTCTGGCTGGGGAGAGGGGGTTGGAAAGGATCCGGTATGGTGTTGGCTAGGGCCTATGCTGAAGGTATCATCCCGACATTTGCCTGGTTTCAATGAGGAAAAACCCTAGAAAAAAAACTTCAATCAGAATGGTCACCCGCAGGGATCTAGCCCATGATCTCCCGAACTATGCGTCAACGCTCTACAACTAAGCTATGTCGGTTCGGTCCGTATTTCTTTAATATATATCCTTTTGTAGGAGACAAGTTAATCTCATGATACGGTAATACTAACAGCTTCTTGTATTTCCCTGGCGAAAAATAAACAGTTAATTCAGCAATGATGAGATGAATACATTTTTCTGAATTTATCTGGGAAAACGGACAACAAAGTTGCATGGAACGTACTGTAGGAAATGTGATGTTGATCTTTGCATATGTGATTGCTTTGAAATTTAACATATCAACTGCCAATATTGGGAATGTTACGACAAATATTCGGTTAATAGAATATAGCATGACACATTTGGTCAGATAGACTTAACATATAACCTCATATGTAGATCAGTGGCAGAACATTGGTGTAGCATTCGGGAGGTCGTGAGTTCGATATCCCAGTGGACGAACATCCTGATTGAGGGTTTTCCAAGGCTTTTTATCAGTCACACTAAGCAAATGCCGGGATTGCATTTTGTTACGATCTTATTCCAGTCGGATTCATTCCTTTTCTTTTGATCACTTCATTTCCATTGAGTATTATTTCCATTGGCTTTATTCACGTCGGTGTTATTCCATCAGAAACATTTCGTCGTTATTCCAATTTCGGATTCAACATTGGCCTCGGGCCGATATCTTACCGAATCCTTACCCCTCCACTATACAGGCCTTAGATGCCTAAATGACACACATAAAAGTCATCTCTCCTAACTAAAGTATTAGAGTTATCAGTTGTGATGCATGGGTAGTTTGATTTTCAAAATAAAGTTTAAATTTGTCTTAATGTTTCACTCATGAGTTGTGTATAACTATCTCGCTCTGTCGCTCTCTTTCACTGACACACACACGCACGCGCGCGCGAGCTACGCAACTTAACCTGCTTGTACTGGCTTTTAAGGAACAATAATTCCTCATTTTAAATAAAACAAAACGGAAAGAACAAGCGTATTTCTTGATGTCCTAATCTACTAATGAAAATGGATTTATTGGCCATGTTTGTTTTTTCTGTCAACTTGGGACTTGTGGCTATGTGTGTTTGAAGGTGTATGCTTAGGGAGTAATTCCTCCTTTCTGTTATGTAAATAGGACAATTGCGAGGCGAGCAGTGACCGTTCGAAGTGACTCTTACGAAATTAAGCAAATTCCTTGAATATTTTGATATCACTGATTTCAGACTTATTGCTCATCACAATCAGAAGTAAGTATAACTAAATATTGTACGCTGAATTACGGGACAGAATAATTTGAGTGCAACCAAAATATTCCGTAGTTCGGTATGGTGGAACAAAATGTGACGTTTCACTTTCCCCCGAAAAAATCAATATTTCCTTGATTTTTTAAAGTAAAATAAAGCTGTAGCTACTAGTTAATTTTGGCCTCACTGGAATGAATTTTTTTTTTTTTAGAAATTTATTCTTGTATTAAATGTAAACCAATAAAACAGTGGAAATAATCGCTGCATAAAATGGTTGTGTTTATACAACATTTTTCGTATCCTAATGATCACATTTTGTGTTCAATCAACACAAAAAAACGCGTTGAATTCGGGTAATCTCAGGATTCTCTTTGTGCTAGTAGGACAACCTCCATTGTGTTGAACCACCGAGATCAACAGCTCTTGTGGAGTTGATTCAAAAAGATTGGTTGTCGCCCTGGGACATCGAAAAAGATTATATAATGTCTTATGAAGAGGCAGATTTTCTTGTCTATGTTCCTCTTCTGAACAAAAATAACCATTTCTAAAAGTGCTATTATTTGTCTGTCTAGCACGGTTCCGAAACCCCTTTTCTTGTTATTCCTACAGCAAGTAATTGCCCGGCATATTGTTTTGCATTGTCCTTTTTAAAATATAATAATATTTTAGATATCTCTTATGTTAAAATGTGGACGTATTTGTTGTCCATTTAACTGCGTGCAAGTAGTAATTCCAAGGTATTCGTGAGAGTTTTAATAATTCATGAGGGACCTCCCATGGCGAGCTAAGAAGCCTTTGATAGAGTGTATATATATATATATATATATATATATATATATATATATATATATAT
>JAGDQP010051211.1:0-14066 GCA_022664845.1 Lepisma saccharinum | reverse complement strand
GGGGGGGGGTGTTTGAACAAGTCAAGTTTTGTTGTATTGCGTAATTCGATTTCTGCAAGTTGTCCATATTATTATTTTCCTTTTCTTTGAATTTATTCCTATCTCTCAAAACATAATGTGAATTCAATTTCTGCCTATCTATCTCGTGGTTCTCTAAATGATGCTCAACAACTCATATTTCTTCCTCCAAATGAAGGAATATCCTTGCATGCCATGTTTTGGCCCATATTTGTACTGTCATGTTGGTTGTCAAACTATTAGGTGTACAGTGAAACAATTTTCCTGCAGAAAAAGCTAGTATTACTTACTTATAACTCCAATCTCCACTTATTACTGTAAGTGACTTTAAAAGGTGGCTTGCTACGAAAAGTTCTACTTATGGAGTGCTTTTCCTGAACTATACCCGACGGCTTTACTCCGGATCTTCTGAGTAACTTTGACTAAGATGTAAGTCATATTCATGTAGAAAGTCACGGTTATATAACTACTAATAGTTACTACAACCCAAGAGTTCAAAAGGAACAACATCCCAACCCTTTCCGAAAGTTTTGAAAATTGTATACACACACGTGCATTACTGGAAAATATTGTACCGAGAATATTTAAAAGTAATTATGGTAACCGTTAAGGATACATACTCGAAGGAATAATAAACCGACAAAATCAGCGTTTTATATCAGAGTGCAGATTGTCTTTTCTTTTCTTTTGTACGAGACACATTAGGAAAGTATGATCTACTGTGTTATTTACACATACAGTGCACACACACTCTAACCAACTATTCCTGAATCAAGCGCCAGCTACTATTTCCTCCCCCCTCCCCCACTGCACCACAGTGTATTTACTATAATTTGTATTGTTTTTTTTTTTTTTTTTAGAAATAAGCAAGCACTGTAGTTTTAAATATAATATTTCAAGGTGAAAAAAATTGTGGCCACCTTTTTCCTAGCTGTGTGTGTGTGACCAGCGTTTTGGATCAGCGGCTCTCAACATTTCAATTTCACATAGCAAGATACATCGCACACACATTAAGAATGTTCAGCTATACCGTATAACGGTCGACTTTCAAGTTCACTTTTACATCTCTTTTTACATCACATTTCTTTTCACGTTGTCGGCAAATTTGTCTCATGTGGGCTAATGTAGATTCACTTTGTACGAATTTGAATTATACTTTTGATGAGATTATTTTCATATGGTAATCGCCATTTCACTTTTCTCCATTTTCCCATAGTTTCTCATGTGGATCGTGTCTCTCTGAACTCTCCGCAATTATCGTAGGAATTTCGTTACTTGGTCTTCAGTATTCATTTATCCCACGCATTATTAATCTCCACATGAGTTTCATGACATCGCTCTCTCGCTGGATGTGCTGGAACTGTGTCGCTCTGCTCCGTTGAAATGAAAACCTATCATTTGTAGCCCATTGTTTGTTTTTCCATTGAAGAATCCGGTGACTTTGAAGTACCGCCACATTAGCAGGATATTGATTTCATTTCTACATTAATGTTCCATTGCAAGTCTGCTTTGGTGATCTCTGGTTTTGAATGAGAAAAGCATTTGTAGAGAAAACTTGAATTCGTCCTGCGTTCTTTGTGCTAATCACTCTTGATTTCGATTGCGGTTCGGTATCTCGTTTGTGAAATTCTTCGTATACACACAGGAATGAAGGCTGTGCTTCTCGAAATCGAATTTCAGAAATTTTATAATTGGAGCACAGCTGGAATTCGATGAGAGGTTCCTTTGTGGTTTTCTATATTAGAAATAAACTGTACACTTTTCATATGTATTATTGAATTTACTTAACGTATTACTTAAAATTTATCAATATTTCTAGCAGTCATGAACTACACATTTATGCTCCTTGAGTAAAGAATGAAGCAACCTGACTAAAGCACGTAATTATTAAGTAAATGAATATTGAAGGAAGCATATGGCTGTGTTTCATGGTTCAAGAAAAAACTGTTTTCTACCATGCGAGGCATTACCAAATTGGTATCATAGATTTAGATAATTACAAACGAAAAGGCATACTATCCTTTCAAATCCTTCATTTATTTGTAGATATTAACCGTCAGAGCAGTCATGTGTGAATATCATTCAGCGTTCACAACCTGAAGTATAATTGCTTTATTTCTCCAGAAATAAATTACATTATAATATATGCTTAAAATGAACTAAGGTGGCATTCATCCTTATTTATTTATTAACAAGAACCCAAATACTGCACTAATGGCATTTTACACTGGGTTGTCAAACAATAAAAGTAAATAACCAATACAAAAAAAAAAAAAAAAAAGCGAATAAATATATCAACAGAAAGAATAATATCAAGACGTACAAGGATAAAGATCATTACCTCAACTTAAGTCAGATATTGTTACCAGGTTTTCATAAAACGGTTATGTGATAGAGCACATAGAGATGAGGATCAAATTACAAACTGATGTAAATTCCCATGTTAAGTCTACGACACACATAATTTCTGTAATTTGACACTTCAACATGTAGAAGTTTCGGGGCCACGGTGGCTCAGTGGTAGAGCGCAAAATGTTATCTTCCTGGAAATGTTTCTATTTTTCCTGGTATGGTAATTGTGTACATTTGTCGTGTAAGTAAATAATTCACTATTTTTCTTTGTAAATATTACACTTTTATAAATATATAAGCATGGAACTGTTAGAATCTTTTGAGACATGAACACATCATTACATGATGACTTAGGGCTCATGTTAAAATGATTCTAACAACCTTCTTTTGTAAACTAAAAGTATTTATACTACCATGTCATTCACCCCAAAATAGTATTCCAAAACTAATAAGAGCATAGAATTTTACGTAATACAATGGGATCAGAGTTTGTCGGGAGACTGTACCTCATAATCTGTATATGATGAAACAGACACCATTCATTTTTTTTTATTAAGTTCGAGAATATGATCCTCCCATTTTAGTTTCTCGTGTATAGTTACACCCAACAATTTGCTTTTGGAAGTGTATTCTACAGTGGCGTCTCGTGGGCTTGAAAGATGGTAGTTCACAACCAGTGATTCCACCAGAACTCCCTCCCTGTAGGGGTTATCACCCAACCAAATTCTCGAACTCACCTAATTACAAATTATTACGGTAAAAATCGATAGAAATTTGCAAAGCTTCAGCTACGCCCTCCCAATTTTTACTTTAAACCCCCCTCAAAACTGAAAATCCGTATAGAGTCCCTGCTCCTATAAGCAACGAGGAAAGTACGAGAACAAGAAACACATCGTTCGATAGCTTGATTTCTCAATATGTTAAGTACAGAAAATCTTTCCATAACTTATTCACACTCCATATTCAGTTAAGAAAAAGGAGGAAACTCCAAAAATAAAATTACGTAATTTGAGATATCCAGGTACGAAAGGTCGACAGTGCAGTGGCGAGTGTATCTTAGAGCAGTTTTCCACGATAATAAAACAATTAAAAATTGACGGCCAAACTGTCGCACTTCACAGAAAATAAACAAAAAAGCAAAAATAAGAAATTGCATATATCCTTCTTATTTTTATTTGTATATGAAGTCCAGTTTTCTGGTTTAAACATGAAAAAAAAAACAAAAAAAAAACGCTCACTTAATTCGATGTTTCATATTACAAAATAAGTCACCAAAGTAGACAATATTTTCTCTCTTCCTTAGAAGGTATCTGAGGACTGTGATTGGTGAATAGAAATTACATCAATCTCCCTCTTTACCACACAATATTACAAAATATCCCACAAAATCCGAAAATTACAATATTTTCTCTCTTCAGATCTTGTGTTTTCGTGCTTTTAATTATGAGGGGGTTAGCCGAGTAGTCTCATTGCCCTAATTTACTTAAAGTTAGTTAGACGTAGAAGCCTGCTAACTTATTATGTACTGGTCTGCTGGAATGCATTGAAAATACATGTTGTATTTTCTTTTCTATTGATAAATCTTTAATGGCCAAATGAACAAACCAGTTCCGAGAATCCCTTCAATCTCTCACACGATACACTAAAAAACAGTGTTTAAGCAATGTTGCAAAGTGCACGATACTGTTCATTAGATTTTCGTTTATAACTGACACTGGAACTCAAACAACTTTATGTAAATAGAGATGCAACATTATGTTATTCAAGCGTTTAATATGTTTGTCCATAAATGATTTATTGTGTGCTTTGAGATTCTGGTGTGTAATGAAAGTTTGTCCTTGCTTCTGCCAGAGTATTTAATTACATTTTAAACACAAGAATGTTTGGAAAAGTCAAGGAGAGTTAGCAGCAGCGGTCACTGCTGTCTTCGTTCACATTCGGATTGTGCACGTCGAGTTCCCATATGCACAATGTTATAAGTTAGGCCTAACCCCACTTAAGCGTATATGGAGCAACGAGTGCACAACAGATATGTGAACGCGAAACGAATTAGGTAGTACCCACAACTTGGTAAAGGAACTGTAAACCTATGCCTCAGTGTAACAATTTAAAATTTGGTAGTTTTTAATCTCCCGAGAAGAAACATAATCTAAGACGAAAATATAATAATAATAATTCAAAAATAGTTGGCTGTTCACTTGGTCCTGTGAACACTGAGAGGTGACGCCACTGGAATTCTAAATTTAAATAATTTACTACTATGGGGGAAACATAAACGATCGGTGAGAAAGATGAAAATATAGAATAAATATGAATGTGCCATTCTTTCCAAAATCCTTTAAGAAATTTCTTCAAACATATGTCAGTATATAAAAACAATAATCATACGTTTAATGTGGCAAAGTATAACCCGATTGAATAAAAATAATAAGCTTCCAGTGTATACGATCTCCCTTTTAAGAAACGGTTCTGCCATATGATGACCACAAATATATCAATAGAAACTAAACAGTTCGAAACTCGTAATATAAACATGCGTAAAAGTCTTCACACGTTTAAATATTAATGTTATTGTATTGATCATCATCTGCATCACCAAAATTATCATCACGAACTCCTCATAAAGATCAAGGTTGGTGCGTTTGCAGTAACTTTGCATTTCTATGTTGTTATGGCGATAAATATGGGGCCCTCATTTTCTTTGTTCATCCCGTAACAAGAAGTATTGTAACAATAATTTATGGTTAGTTCCGCCCTAATAAATCAGTATTTTTAGTAATATGGTTAAAAATATGGTTAATTTAGCAATACTCAACAATGCTGAATCAACATTTATTGTAACTGCTGAAACGCCACACATCGTAAATATGACCACATTTCTCGTTACGACAACGATAATTCTTGAAAAATCGTTTCGTACCCGAGAATTTTTTAGTCTGCCTAATATATTTTTATCGTTGCACGAAATTTCAATGCTGCTCCTACAAATTCAAGCCGAGAGAGTTCAAACTTTCAGGGATGAAAGTTCATAACCAATTCAAGAGTTCTATCCGGGCCGATTTTTAAATTTCTTTCTTGTTCATTGTTGAAACCCCTTCATTGTTGTTGTGGATATCCAAACCTATTACAATGAAGCTCTTTCAACAATGAACAAGAATGAAAATAAAAATTCGGCACGGATAGAATTGGTTATGAACTATTTTCGCGGAAAGTTTGAACTCTCTCGGTTTGAATTTGTAGGAGTAGCATTGATATTTCGTGCAACGATAAAAATACATTGGGCATACGGAGATAGTGCTGCCATCTTTCGTTGGAGATCTTTGATTTACATTTACCTTAAGGCAGCGTTCCGCAAACTATTTTCAAGTGCTGACCAGTTTTACTAGTTTATAGGTCCAACGGTCCACCCTGCGCCTGTCCAAGGGCACGCCTCAAGGACCACCTGTGGTCCGGGGACAACAGATTGCGGAACGCTGCATTAAGGTATTGGACATTAATTTTTATTCCAACTTCTTCCCAGCTTAACTGAAACACTTGCTTCAGGACGACAGAAAATAGTTTAGGAGAGATTGCATCTCGTAGCATTATCATTTTCACAACTTTTCACTTTCCCAATTTCTTATTTTCTTGATGCAGTCTAATGACGAACGTGGCCGTAGAGTATATATTCGTAGTAATTTCGTGCATGTTCTGTCGATGGCTTTATGTTCAAATGATTTAAGTATTGCTTCCAAATCTCAGCAACTACAAGTCGGACAGAGACAAGATTCATAAAGGGAACGAATCTTGGGACAGAGATGACGCATTAACCGTTAGATTTCGAATGGCCTAAAAGGGTGTGAAAATTGTGACTTTAACTCTAAAATAAGAATTTGATTTTGTACGGGGCACCTTGGCTTTGTCTATAAAACCATTATTTAGCTTGTGGTACTTGACATTGTTAGAAAGGAAATGGCTAGACTTAGAACACGCATATCATCATCAGTTATGTTCCATTGAAATTCTTAATATAGTTGTGTTGAAGCGAAACCTAGAGGTAAGATGGTTAGATTTGTCGGCTTATATATAAGAAACGTACTAGATAAAAAGTAACTAAAACTTTATGTATTTGCTATGACGAGCAATAATCTAAAGAATAAAGTATTACACATTTGTAACTTTGTAAAGTTTATCATGTACGTTAAGAAGAGGGAGGGAGGTTTGTAAAATAAAGCAAGACACAAATACATTCCAAAAATCATTAGATAAATTGCTCAATATTAAAATTAATGAGAGACTGTGTACACCATTATCAAACAATTGCGGCATACATTAGGTTAAAAGTTTGAATGTAGGATGATAGAGAGAGAGATACACTGATGTATGTTCCAATGGTAGGCAGTGTAAATCTATTCCATGTTCCTTATTCCTGTTGAAGAAAAAAAACAGATGTTTGTAACACATGTTACATTTAGCCGTGAAAAGTTATTTTATTTGGAAATACATTGGGTTAATGTGCGTACAATTCGTAAATACATATAACGATGTGGATTATAAAGAGAATTGTTAAGCGGTCAATAAGGAAACGTTTGTGTTTGTATATATGTGATCTAGGGTTCGGAACTTGATGAAATGTTATCTTTTTCTTGAAGAATTGGCAACGATGCAGACCATAACCAAAACTTGTTTCATCCTAAATTGAAAAAGAAAACGCGATTTTTATTGTGCATTATTTTGAATTTTTCATAGTTTTTTGGTTTATTGGCTATTTTCTCTTTTCGAGGTCTTTTTTGGTCATTTTTGTTATTTTTTATATACAAACTATATTTATTTATCGAGTGTCGAGTATATATTATAACGAAATAG
Organism: Lepisma saccharinum; assembly: GCA_022664845.1. Classification (NCBI taxonomy): domain Eukaryota; kingdom Metazoa; phylum Arthropoda; class Insecta; order Zygentoma; family Lepismatidae; genus Lepisma; species Lepisma saccharinum. The sequence goes on along the minus strand of JAGDQP010051211.1, from coordinate 6,851 downwards.
CTCCCGCTTCCTTAGTTCGAATTAATTGTGGGAGGTAGCTAAAGTCTAGCTCATATACTGTTTAAGCTTATAACCTAAGTAAACTACCTGCACTGAACTTCCAAACATTTATTATCATATGACAAACTTCATTACAAGTAACTCTGGAAGTTAATTACTTCCATTCTTAACAGATATACCAGATTACACTGATATACTAAATACTTGTAAATATATTCTCATGTGATATGTCCTCAATTGTCCGCATTGTCCGACTACAATAATTGTCCGTAGTGTCTTTAATCACAATAATTCGATTCGTACGTAAAAATACTTCATTTTTATACTTATCAATTCACCTCCTTTCCTGAAGATGACTTCCTCTATCTGTAGTCTAAATTTCATAGTTCACCAGAAATTGTATCCACTCAAACCATTCAGTTCCATTTTAGGTAGAGGTTGGTGAACATTTCTACATCGCTCTTCATGAAATTTGATCATTCTTTTCACATTGTAAGTTTTATCCGGACTCTCAGTTTCACTGTCAACCTCAGAATCATCTTCATTGGAAGTTATTTCGTTATCCATATTGTGGTTATCTCTTATTAAGGCTCTCTTGTTCGTCGCCATTGAAATAACAAAAGACGTAGAAGTAATCTTAGTAGCAATAAGGTCACTTTGGGTTGTTGGGCTTGACGTACGGACGCTGATAACGATTGTACTTTCCTGAACTAGCTTCAATATAGTCTTCCCAGCAGATTACCAAAGTGCTCCAACCCTGAATGTGAACCGGACAGTCAGTGGAGACTACAGAGGTATTCGTAAAAAGCTGATCAAGAGACAATTATGATCCACCTACTGGAGCATCAAAGCATCTATAGGCAGATAATAATTTCCCTCAAGAGCATAAGCATCTGAAGAAGTAAAACCCGTATGTGCAGAAATTAAATATTTTATTTCATCGTAAGATAAGAATTTTTAATATCCTTTAATCCTACTCCCTCAGAGTAACAGACCATTAGTACTTACATAACTGATTAAAGCTCATACGTATATATACGAGGGATGATCAACAAAGACTGAGACTGATTGTTGTACCGCAGTTTCCTTTGTTGCCGAATGCCGGCTCGTTTGATAGTTGAAAGAGTTGTGTTTCATGTATACTCTCACTAGGTGGCAGCATTGTCGTATTGGGAGTAATCCGCTGTGTTTTAGACACTGCCTCCATTTCGCCTCACAACTTGCTGTGTATATGCATACAATGGTTTCACGAGAAGAACAGTATGGAGTAATAATAAAGTTTTGTTTTCGCTTGAACCATACAGCTTCTGAAACATACGACGAGTTTCATGCGTTAAGCAAGGTGGACCTGGTGTCTCGGCATCTGCTGTGACAGAAACAAACATCAATACTGCTGCTGTGATTGTCCGTGAGGATCGAAGGATAACATTACGTAAACTAAATGAAGTGTTGCGAATTTCATATGGTAATGTTTTTTTCAATAATGCACGATCACCTCCATATGTCCCGTGTTTGTTCCCGTTGGGTACCACGACTGTTGACTCCGGAACAAAAGGCTCTGCGAGTTGAGACTTCCCGTGAGGTTTTGCGTTCCTTTGCTGAGGGAGGAGATGAGTTTCTTCAGTCAATGATCACTGGAGATGAAACTTGGTTACATCACTACGATCCAGAAGGAAAGCAAGCCAGCACAGCGTGTAAATCACCAGGTTATCCCACACCAAAAAAGGCGAAAGTTGTTCCATCTGTAGGAATAGTTATGGTAATCACATTTTTTGATTGTAGAGGAATTATTTACCAGCATGTAGTTCCCCCCTCACACTACTGTTACAGGGGCATACTACACTTCCGTTTTGGCCACACTCAGGAAGAACATTCTGAAGAAGCGACCTGAACTTCATCAAAATGGTTGGAGACTTCATCATGACAACGCACGACCTCACGTCGCACTTCCAGTCATGGAATATTTAGATAGATTCAACATCACTTGTGTACCACATCCACCTTACAGTCCCGATCTCGCTCCGTGCGATTTTTTTTCTGTTTCCATCTCTGAAGGCAAAGCTCCGCGGTACTCACTTTGAGAACTCTGAAGCAGTGGTGAAGAAGTGTGAGGCGATTCTGAAGGACATATCAAAAAATGGCCTACATCACGTGTTCCAGGAATAGGGAGCTTGAGTTAATGCTTTGCTAATGAGCAGACAGACGCTTGTGAAAATCGCTCCGTAAAAGTGTGGTTTTTCGGAGGGAGAAACGCAGTGGACCTAAGTTGTAAGTACTCTACTATATTCCTAATTGTCAAAGGAACATTTTGTGAAACTTTTAAACATGTGCGATTTTGGGGGGGGCGAGATATTGACCATAGAAAGTTTGCATGTTAACCTTATGGGACTATAATAACCGAGAATACGTTGTCATCAAGAAGGTCACATCATCCAAGCTTTCTTGACCGAGGATTTCCGGTGAATTAGACTGAAGGTGAATCGAAGGTGACTGTTGTTAGGCGAGATCTTGTCTGAGTCCTGATGCCGTCATTGCGGTGGTACTTCTAAGTTCTTGTGTGGATACGTACTACAAGATTATGGAGGGCTAGGGTCCGTATCTCCGGTGCCGTACGAGATGGGGGTCTGATATTTTGGGAGGTCGTTGACCTAACCCGGGGGGTCGCTGCCCCTTCCCCATTCCCGAGGTGTTTGCGGTCCAGAATTTGACCGCGAGCATTTCGGGGGTGGTTCTCCGGGGGTCATTGACCCCCGCCGACTCTTTTTTTTGCGGCCTCTCGGAGTGTCTGCTCCCGGATCTGCGGTATCGGAGTGGCCTTTTGGTTTCTCCATTTAATTATTATAAACTTAAACTTACCTTAAGCGTAGTAAGTGATTTCGTGTGCGTAAACGAACAAACTATGGCGAAAGAATTCGATCTTTTGGACTTTACCAGAGAAGGACTAGTGAAATTCGAAAAAGAATTTAAGTCAGAAAACAAACAATCATCTAATAACCCGTTTACGTTAAGATGGCAAGATAAAATAAAAAAGAAGCTGATAAACACCAGCACACCCAGATCGTCCAGAGAAGAAAGAGAGTTAAGACAAAAGCAAGTCGATGAAATATATGCTGAGTGGGAGAAGCTACAACAAAAAACTCCCAAATCATTGAGATCAGTAAGGAAAGGACTCGTGGATCCAGAAGGAGAGGAGATGGATTTCCCGCCTGAGCTAGATGAAGGAGCATCCAGAAAAAGAATGATAACGCCGGAAGAAGAAGAAAGAGTCTAAAGATACAAACAGGAAAAGGAAAATGAAGAGCTTAAAATAAAAAATGCATATCTGGAAGGAAGATTAGAGGAGTTAGAGAAAACCAGAGAGAAATTGGAAAGAGAAAACAACAGGTTGAAAGTATTTGAAACTAAATTAGCAATATGGCAAACAAAAGTTGAGGAAAGGGAACGGGAAGTGGAGAAATATGAGCGGACAGTTAATGAGCTGAAGGAAGACGCAATACATGGCTCTGCAAAAATAAAGGAGTTGGAAGTCACAATTGAGCAGACTGAAAGAAGAAGAATCGAGACGGAAGAAAACTTAACTCTGCAAGAAGAAGAGATACGTAACTTATATATGGAAAACGGTAATCTAAGAGCGACAAAGGAGGCGCCGACTCAGACACCAATGGTTACTTTTGCAGAAATGTTAAAAAAGGATAATACTAAAATTCCGGAGAAAACCAAGCTGATAGAGTCTACCAAAAGAAACACCAAACCCACGATAATGATCAAACCAAAACAAGGAGAATCGCTGAAAGATACAAGAATGAGGATAACTAAGTCTATACAGAGACAAGACAAAATCAATTTCCAAATGATCCAAACAAAAACCGCGACTCTACTACAGATGGCAACTACTTTAGATAAGGAAAAACTCTTGAATCATCCAAACATGAAGCAGAATTTCGATATGACGAATAGAAGCGAAAAGAGGAACCCGATGATGATAATCTACACTCTACAGCATTCCGACGGAGATGAAGGAAGCAGAAGTGGTGGAAGAATTGCTGGTTAGAAACCTACAAGATATCACTGATGAACAGCGCCAATTAATAAAACCACGATTCAAAACGGGGCCTAGAGGACAGGATCGATATCATCTTGTGATTGAGGTACCTAGACAGGTTAGGCAAATATTAATACAGAATCCGAAGATGTATATAGGGTACGAGGTGACCAACATTAAAGATTACTTAGTGGTCACAACTTGCCTAAAATGTTTTGACTACGGGCATATAGCAAATCATTGAAAAAACGATTCACGATGTGGAAATTGTGGCGACAAAAGCCACAAGAAAAACGACTGCAAAGAGAAAGAAAAGAAGGTCTGTGTGCCTTGCTTTTCGAGGGGTAAGAAATGCGGGGGTAAACAAAATGAGTGTCCCCAATATAAATAAAGCCTCCAAAGGACGATTGATAGGTTTGACTATGGATCTTAGTCCAAATCAGGCCAAAGACCAGGATAATAAACAAAGAAAAAAGCTCCCCCTCCCCAGTGTAAAATTGAAAGGAATCTGGTTAGACTAATGGAATTTAACAAAAATAAGAAATATGAATTTATCAACAATTGGTTAACCAACAGTTATACGAAACCAACAGATAATTACTTCACGATGAAGCTGGGACACATTGACCTAGAGGATAGCAATCAGGTTATTCTTCGTTTTATTAACCCCGAACTTAGCATATTTCCCAGAGGATTTGCGCAGATAGTGGCATTATCCCATGATGTATTTGAGTCAGAAGAAATGAAGTAAGAAGAGATAGAAATTCAACATAATGATTTTCTGAAAATATTTTTTTCGACCAACAGGTATGGATATGTTTTTCCCAATAGCTTTATGAACATAAAATCAAGAAGAGAAAACTTTACAGAGGATTTGGATGAGTCATTAAATCTACTGTCTTACCTTATGGGAACTACAAGGAAAAAGATAGTAATACCAGCTATTGGAATGGGTTTATGGAGAACGGACAAAAATGCAATTCTGAAGAGAATTAAAGAATATGAAGACCTAATTAAAAATATAGGATTTGAAATGATAATAAATGATTATTTACTCTTCAGAACCATCAACAAGGCATTGGATGAATAAAAAAATGAGACATCCAAGAACACAGAAAAGAGGGATGAAGAGGAAAATGCAAATATGGATCCTTCAAAAGAAGAATTGGAAGAAATAAAGAAAAAACAGAACACAGAGTTGATAGACGAACCATCAACAGCTGGGAAACATAACTCGAAGAAGAAAAAGAAGAACTGGAAATCTTGGGTACCGAGACTGTACAAGAGAAAAGGAATAAAGAATATTAATCAAGATACAGAAGACATCGAGATGGAAGACACACAAGATCAAGACGACCGGAGAACCGGAAATGAAGAAAGCCAAGCTGTAGTACAAATTTCGATAGAAAACAAAAAGGAGACTTGCTTTAATTCAAACACATTTTACGAGAACCTTAACCTAAATTACAATTTAGCGAAATTGGAAGAACCTTTGATGCTGACAGCGGCATTACGAATAATTGTTAGAAATCTACATCCATCTGGAAAAAACAATAACTTTCCCTATAATTGAGGAGGTTGATAAGATTAACCTTAGGGCCAATGGAATTACCAGCGATCCACAAGATTTGCTTACATTTATTGATAAAGTCTTCGAGAGGAGGAATGAATCGTTCCACACGAATAATGCCTACAGGCAGTTTGTTATGGCCTATGGAAGGATAGTCTTCATTCCAGCGGAAAAGTTTCCCGCCCGCTATGTTCACACTCGACAACCATAATCATCTTCAAAGTAGCCCAAATTAATTTGGATAGATCTAAATTAGCAACAGCAGAAATTAGGCAATTTTGCGAACAGGAAGAGGTGGACATAGCAAGTATGCAGGAGCCATATACCTACAAAGGAAAACTGATCAATATGCCACTGAGTGCTGTAACAATACTGCCTGCGGATCCGAATCCAATGGTTGCGGTAGTGATTTTTAATCGGCAAATAAATACACTCGTACACCTAAAATATGCGGATAAATGGACGCTCTGTGTCGATATAGCAAGGGGAAAACATAAAATAACAATTTTGAATGTATATTGTCAATTCTCCATCCCGAGGGAGATCTTCGTCCATAAGATAGAAGACATATTACTTATATTTTTGTATAAGGATATAATTATTTTGGGGGATTTCAACGCTGTCTTCGCTCTGGCACTGCCGTGATACAGATGACAACGGAGAGATGTTCAAAGAGTTAATAGAACAACATAACCTTGTGGTCTTAAACAGAGAGGGACAACCACCTACCTTCAGAGGCAGAGCCGGAGCGGAATCAAACATAGACGTTACACTGTCTAGGGGAGATATTTCAAATTGTATATTTAACTGGATTGTTCATGACTGTGCAACTACTAGTGCCCACAACGTCGTCCGCTTTAATATAGAATTCAACTGAAATGAAACTGATGGAGAAGATGAAAATGAAGGAAATAACACCAAGTATAACATTAGTAAAATAAATAATCAGAAATTTGTGGAAAAATTGAAACTTCCGCAAATTGAACATAATTGTAATCTGATGGAATTGACAACTAACCTAGAAGATGCAATATGGAGAGCAATAAGAAGTTCAGCGCCCAAAATTAAGCAGAGCAATAAAAAAAGAACACCTTTTTGGACGGATAGCCTTAATAAATTAAAACGAAGAATGAAGGCGAGCAGGAAGAGCTACAGAGCAGCAGGGGATCACATTTTGAGAGCTATAAGGCTGCAGAAATACAGAAGCATAAAACAACAATTCGAGAAGGAGCTGAGAGA
>JAGDQP010051209.1:0-14067 GCA_022664845.1 Lepisma saccharinum | reverse complement strand
CTGGCAGAACACAGCATAACAGAAAAACATAGAATTTTATTTTCTGACACTAAAATTATCTCAAAGAGCTCCAATTACTGGGATAGGATAATAAAAGAATCTCTTGCCATACTACAAGAACGTAATAATGTCAACAGAGATACAGGATTTCAACTTAGTCGGACTTGGACACCAGTCATAAAGAAAACATACATGAAAACGACCAATCAGCGTCAAGCTATAGGCCAACCAATCAGAGACACAGATTCTTAAGCTCCGCCCCCTACCGTTACTATATATAGTACACATGAACTGGTCTCAGTATACTTGCCCTGAAGATGAGAACAATGTCTGTTCTTGAAACGTCGGCTCTATCGTCGGACTTCACCTGGCTGATATCCCGAGAACATCTGTATAAGTTTATAATAATTACAAACAAGTTGATACAAAACTGGAACTATTTTCTTGAATTGCGTTAGTTTGAGAATGATTGTCCATGTTCTTTCTCTTTCTTGTTATTTCATTCCGCAGTAGGCCGAGGGATTTTCACGTTTTCGCTTCTCGACTTTTCTGTCTCGGTACTCGTCTATCTGTCGCCAACGAAACTCTAATCGATCCATATTTGGAAATGTTTAATGTCCAAGATTCACTGTGGCTAGATGGCCTTTGTTCTCTAATGAAATACTAATAAGGTCGAATATATTCACACATGAATTATTGTAATGAACCTTAATAGTTATGTGCGCGATATGACTTTATTTCCAGCGCCACCTAGCTATTGCACTGCTCCGAACCAGAAAAAGTCGAACCGAGAAGCCAGTCGTGGTTCAGATGTTGTAGAGACAGCCTCTTTTAAAATTTGAAGTTTGTTTTCATGCGCAGTGAATGTCTTTGTGTCAGTAGAACTTACGCAAAATCAAAGTAAGACAATGAATTTCTCTCCTTTTCTCCTTCTCTTTAGAGATATTTCGTGTTTCGTTGAATTTGAGAAGAATTGATCTCACGGCGTTTCTCTGGTGTTTGTGACATTTCTCGTGAAAGAAACAATAAGTTTTAATTCCCCAATCAGGGTGTTGGTACTTTTTCCCACCCCGCGCACGTGAATACATTATGCTTAACGCTGAGTAGAACAATACGGGCCTATTTGTTTCTCTCTACTCTGGTACCGTAACGTAGATCGAAACGTCGAATCAAATCCTAAACTTTATGGATATTTTAATAACGAATTTGAATGCTGAATTGTGTTTCCAATAGTATTTTATACTTAAATTGTGCCGTGCTTTCAATTACTCAATCGTCTACTGGAGCTGGTTGAAGGTGGTCGTGTTTGACCAGCTCTCTACAATTTGCATTACACTTAGAAACGTAGTGAGTCTAAATGGTCAGAACTTTGTTAAATACTGAGAACACGAAATAGTTATAACTAGAGCAGCATAATTCATTGTTTTTTTTCCCGAGTTATTAATATAACTCACAGCATATAGCAAATCTATATGGAATCAGCAAAAAAGTTTTTCCGTACGGCAACACAGTCCCACATAAGCCTGAAGCTGTGGAATTACATAGGAACATAGCGAAGCATTTACTACTACCTGAGGATTACGTCGTGCAAATTGAGATAAGTAACTACTACAAGGCGACATCTATATACAGGTGACATCTGAAGCTATCGTCCAAGACATATTACAACACACAGGACCACAGGTAACATTTTCACTTAATAATCATTTATACCCATTTCTAAAGTGGAGGAAGAAGTAGCAACCATCACTGTAGCAACTTTACCACATTTTTTTCCTGACTCAGAACTTAGTAAATTCTTCACGACGTATGGTTCTGTTATCAAAATTGACCATTTAAAATACTCAGGCAAGTTTATGTACAAGGGTACATACAATGGGCGTCGTGTAGTTCATCTTAAAAGGAACGCAAAACTTATTCCATTTTACACAGTGATAGGACCATACAAGGTCCAATTGTTCTCATCTGAGTCGGAAAATAAGTGCACTCTTTGCGGTAGTACCCAACATTCTAGTGATCAATGTTCAGGTGATCCAGCACCGGTACATGAACGTTGTCTTCCATATAATCTAGTAGATAGCTCTCCATTAACAGCAAATTTCACTATTCTTGGTAAACCGAGATCAAATTCCTTTCCGGATCTTGAAGAAGCTTCTTTTTTTTTAAAAAAAAAAAAAAAAATGCAAATTCTTTTCCCTCAACAAAATCAGTAATTGATGATCCAGCTACCGGCACTCCTTCAAGAGAGGGCCTCGCCTCGGCAGCCCAACAGGATAAATAAATGGCTCAGTTAAATGTACCCCTTATAATGACCCATCCAACCTCTGAAAATTCTCGTTCCATTGACTCTGTTGATACAGATACAGACTTTGTTGATACTTAACCCCAAGAAATGGAAGGCGCTGTAGTTAACAATGATGTTGATCAAGATATTTGCGTAGGTGAGACGTCCGTATCTCTGGGTGCGTCTGAGGACCTGACAGGAACAAATAGATCATCTCATCTTTCCTTGACTAAATCTAAGTCCACTAAAGGAACTACTAAGTCAACTAAAGTGAAAAAAAAAAAAAAACAGGAGACCATTCATGCTAAAAGTGTTAAAAAACATGGTCGACGTTAAATATGTCCAGTGTTCTTGAATTCTCACTGAAGAGGCCAGTAATTACTATATGAATTACTGTTATGTAAGGAAGTTTGTTATGAAGTCATGTTTAGTGGTTTCTATATTTATCATGTTTTGTTTTGTTATATTTTCTAGATAATCGTGTTTGGGGTTTTAGACCCTTTCTAGTGTTGATCATGTCACAAACATTCGGTATTGGAACCTTTAACGCAACTGCATCTACAAATCTCCCCTAGTGGAGTTATTTAGAAACCCAAATGACACAGCTCAATGTTGACGTATTGGTTACAACAGAAACCTCTTCTCAAACAATTTATTCAAACAAAAATGAGTTTATCAATAATTATTGTCCAACAGACATCGGAATTCTATCAAGAGGAGATATAATATTAACTGACATCACTCTACATCCAAGTGGTCGAATAATTTATGGCTTTCTTAAAGAAATATTAATTATTGGTGTATATGCAAAAAGTGACAAGCAATATCGAAATCAAAGGCACGAAGTGTTTTTGTTTGATCTTTCTACTCTGTTGCAAAAATTTCATAAACATCCTATTATTATCACAGGTGATGTAAAGATGTATTCAGAGGTTAACGATAGTACTCTCCTCTCCCCCCTAGTAAGGAATGCAAACAATTTCTCAAATATTAGCAGCCGACAGATCTTTTCTTTGGCCTTGTCTTTGCAAAATAATCCAGGCCACACATATGTTCATAAAAATGGTCCAAGCTGTATTGATGTTATCTTGGTCAATCAATATATGTTATCAAATGTAAAGCGGATTAACATTCATAAACTCGCATGGTCTGATCATGCAATGCTAGTAGCTTTTTTGATTTACCAGCAGTTAAATTTTTACGAGCTAATTTTCTATGGAAATTCAATAACCTCTACTTACAAGATCAAACATATGTCAATCTCATATCCTCCGTTATTCATGATCAGCAACAACATTTAGCTAAAAATAAAGGTAAAAAAATCTCACGTACAATGTGGTATATGTTTAAAAAACGACTTATTTATGTTACTAAAGATTTTATCAAACCCAAAACGGCACAAAAAAGGGCAAAATTGCGTTATTATCACACCATGCTAAATCAGGCTTTATGTCAGCATACTATTACTCAGAAGTTTCTTCCTGACATTCATAAATTTCAAGCGTTAATACGACAAATATATAATCATCAGGCAGTTAATTTCTTATATTCTACCTCGTTTAAAAAATTAGGTACACAGGAGGAACCCAACTTATATTAGTATATTCTTGGGAGAAAAAAAAAATCAAAAGAGTTCTACATTTTTTGTAAATCAGAACAAGGATTCTTTTGAAAAAGGCAATGTAATGACAACTGTTTACGAAGGTTACAAGATCAAATTTCAATCTCAAGTTAATGAAGAAAGATTGAACAAGGTAATAATTTGTTATTGCCATATACGCCAGTTTTACCGATTCAGGATCACCAACAGTCAATGGCTCATCAAGAAGTGTGTGAGACTTTAAATAGTTCAAACCCAAACTCCTTATGGAATGGATATCTCTTGCTTGAATAATGATCTGTTGACAGGAATTGGTATTTTGTTAAAAAAAACCAACAAAAAACAGGTAAATCATTGAATGATAATATTGATAACATGAATTCTTTCAGGTTAATTACTTTGACAAATGTTGAACAGAAGGTCTCGATGAAAATTATCACTAATAGAATTATTCCTTTGATGGGATCTTTGTTAAATAATTTTCAGAGTGGACTGGTGCATATCATCCCAATCTATGATATTCTGATTAACATTAAGGAATTTCTTAGAGTTCAACAGACTATTGATCAAGATAACGTTGGTCTACTAAGTATTGATTGTACATAGGCATTCGATGAAATAAATCATACATATCTGTTAGCTATATTACAACAAATGGGATTTCCCATAGAATTAATATTAGTATATGTGAACGTTCTCAGTAATCACAAACTTCAACTGTATTTCAATAATTGGTTGTCACCTCCAATACATCTTCAAAAGAGCAGAATTCAAGGTTCCCTGGAGTCTAGTTTAATGTTTAGTCTTGGACTAGCTCCAATTTTAAATTATATAGAAGCTCATCTGTAAGCTTGGATCTTTCAACAAATTACCTTGAAATTGTACGTATATTTAGATGATATAGTAAGGTCTGTACAAGAAATTACATTTATCGTTATTTTCCTTGTTATCTAATGATGATGGTTTTAAACTTAATGTAACGAAAACAAATCTTATGATTTTACTGTCAAATTTTGATAGATAGATGTTAACGCAGTTTCCAGTTAAACAGTCTTTTCATATTCTGGGTATCGAGTGGTATCGTAGTTTCCGTAAAACTCAATTTACTAACGCTCAACGATTGTTTCCCATTGTATAAGGGAAACAACAAAATATCAAAATGTTTTACAACATTAAAAGCAAGGCTCAGTTATTTACATCTTTAGTACATATTTACATTTACGTCTTCAGTAAACTATACTATTTTTTTAAAATATATAGTTGTCCGGTTAGTCTTATCGCACAAATTGAAAAATATACAGGATTTTTTATATGGTCATGTTATACATTTCGTATCAACCGTACTGTTCTGTATTTACCGTTGGCTGAAGGAGGACTTAATCTTAAGTCCCTATATATTCAACATCTAAGCTTACAAATTCATCGTCTTGTTTATTGTATTACAGGAAATGAAAATACTGTTAGTCATGAGTTTTATAAAACTGTCATGCATTTCATTCAAGCTGAATCTCCGGTTAATGCCCGACCATGGGGAGATTTAGCTCCAGATTAGATTGAACCTTTTTTTATACATCATGTATAGTATAATAGGACAGCATCATGCCACTGATTGGACAGTTAAAAACTTGTATCAGCATATTTTTCATGATGTCTAAGAAACAGCATCAGGATTTGTTTTTATTCACAACAGTCATTATAAAAATATATGGAAAAGTATTCATTGCATTAAGGAGTAGGTTTTAGCAAAAAATCTTTGGTGCTTCATTTGTCATTACATAATTCCAATACAGGTCAAATATTGTCAGTTAAGGATCCGAGACAGTCCTTTACGTAAAAACTGTAATGTAGAAGACAATTTGATTCATTTGTGGCCAGATGTTCAAAATATAATATATATATATATATATGAATTTACAAGGACTTATTAATGTAATTACCAATTCTGTAACTTTACAGTGGCTAAGGCCAAATTTAATTGTAACTCCTAACTTTCGATTCTAGCATCGAACAAAACATAAAATGTTGGTATGGTTGCTAATCGCCACTCTCCACTACACTCATATTATTCAAGGGCCTCCAAATGCATCCATATTTCAAAATAGTTTGTTACATGCTTTACATTGTTATTGTCCAGTTAATGACCAACAGCTCTCCCAGTTTATATCGTTATTAAATGAAAAAGACAGGTGTATTTAGTGCCGATATCAAATAGCAGTTAACTCTATTCTGAGTCACCCAACTGTGTTCATAGTCAATAACTGTTTCTTGCTTTGTTTTCTTATGTAATAGTCTTTGTACTGTTATTTTGATTTTGCTATTTTTATTGTATCTTAATTATAATAAAGGTCTTGAAATTAAGAAAAATACTGACTCATGTGTACTTTACTTTCTTCTTTGTTTCCTGCTCTGTCTGTATTACCATAATGTTATCAACCTTCATCTCCAAGTTCGCGTCACTTGACTTGAAATTACTATCATAAAAATTAATATTTTCTCTTCACCTTATTCTCCCATTTCTTTAGCCTCTCTTCCAATAAGTTTTCCTTTTTCTTCCTCTCCTTACTTTCACATTGGTCTCATTAGTTCTAATCTCGCTCAATTCATTATCACCTAATTCCATGACCTTTTGGTTTGTTTTCATCTGCGTCTTCTTATCATCAATAGACGCATCCAATTCTGACGCTGAATCCATTACCTCCAACTCAATTTCCTCGACTTCATTTCTTAATTGCACTTGCTTACACCTCAACACGCCGTCTGTAAGAGAATGCCTTTATTCACTGTTTGAGCGCGAAAATAAAACCTGGCCTTAACCTTCAATAACTCTAAGCTCCCCTTTTCCTCTGCATTTTCAACACATTTCCATCCACGATCCCACCTTGTACTTACACGCTATACAGTTATTATTATTTCAAGTTCCGGATATCTACGCGCGACAGCAGTCAGTTGTTCTCCAGTTTTGATGCTTTGTCCGCTACGTGTCGCCACTGTCTCTTCAAACTTGTACTTTGTGAACACGTGAACTTCGCTGTCTTCCTCTCTACTTGAAAAAGTGTGAATTCACGAAATATAGTGACTTTTTTTTATGTGTACATGTGATTATGTGTGATCTAATGCGAAAGTAAGCTGTAAATATTATCCTTTTTTCTCCTTCATTTGTCTTAAATTTACCTTAAATTGCCTTCCCGGCTTTCCTTTGTACTAGTTATATATATATATATAAACAAAAATTAATGTAGATTTTTCTTACATTCCCTTGATAATTTCAATACCTCCAAACGAAAAATCCTGGGTACCGAAACGTCCAATTTAAGTCCAAATCCAAGAATGGACATCCAAAACTGGATATCCCAAAGAGATCTAAGCAGGGACATCGAATGGATGCCAAAAGCACGTCCAAAATTGAACATCCCAAAGAAATCACTGGATGTCCCTCCCACTTTGCATGAGGTCTATCACATATTTACAAGTATCTAAAGAGAGGAATATCTGGCGACTGTACAACTCTCACGCGCGTAATACGTCACACGAACTGTATAAATAAAATTTCGAAATCACTGTTAAAACCTGCTATCGAAGCACCGAAAACTGTCTAATGCAGGTTGAGTATTTCATAACTGAAATTCAAAATCCTTGCTTTTGAGCGCCGACGCCAAGAGTGCAAAATTCGGTATTCTGGTAATGCTACTGTACTGAGCAGTTCAGTTTGAATACTTAATTATTATTATTATTAAGTACTTGAGAGATAGTTACATTTTGGCTCTCTAATGGTTCAATGCCTAAAATTATTAAAAACGTTGTATAAAATGATCTTCGGGCTATGTATAAGATACAATTCTTTATACATATGCAAATATACAAAATCAGAAGTTTCAACACTTTGGTTCCAAATATTTTGGATAAAGGATGTAGAAAATAAATTAAACTTTAGGTGATCATTTTAAAACTATATACATTATTAAAAAAAAAAACATATTTACAATATATTATTATACACATTCAAACGTAAATCTTTCTTCAAGGTACGTTACATTTTTTAAAAATTCATCAACTCGAGTTATCTGTTGGTACATTAGAAAAATAAAGCTCTTTAAAGCCGAAGTAATAAAAAACATTTTATGTATGATAATTTTGTTCTTTTCAAAGTATCAGTCATTTAATTTTTTTCCAAAATATCCCTTGAATATTTTTTCTTCATATTTTTCATCTACACACATCTTCCTTCACGTTATCAACAACCGGTACGTAAATCTTGACCTCTCATTAGTTTGTTATACATCACATACTGAATACATGATCCATAGACAATCCTGTAAATAAATAAATACATAATAATAATTACTTTATAATAAAAGAATTTTAAAAACGCATAAAATGTTAATTATTTTCATCGATTTTTAATACAGATACTTGAGATACAGGACGGGCGGGGGAGCTGTTTCTAAAATTATACAGGATGTTTAACAAATTGATAAGAAAAGATAAAAATGAATTTTATGGGCGGCACTTTGGCTTACGTCCGTCCTGATACGGGGAATACCTTTATCTTTGTCACGTCTAAAAACAGCTGTTTTAAGAAAACAAACAGTGTAAAAACTGAAGATGTAAAAGCTCCTCAGAAACATAAACTACTGGACTAAATTACAGTTAGTGGGGGTAGTGAACGGAGAAGTAAGAAGCAACTGAGCAGACCAGCGAAAGAGGCTGGAGAAATGTAGCGGACAAAAGGGAGGCTGCCAGGGCATCTCGGATTATTTAATGGCAGGTGAGTATTTAATACAAGTTTATTATTTTGCAAAAGAAATTTGTTGATATTTGTCTGCTTCGGTCAGTAACAATTAGTTTTAATGAAAGTGTCAGTGTCCCGGCATGAGCAGTAAGAGATGGTGTCACGACGAAATTGTGTTGATGTTTTCTGATTTTAAAAAAAAGTTGGCTTTAATTGCACAATGTCGCAGGATCAACTCGAACTGGGTTCTTATACAATGAGATTGGCGTATGGGTTGAACATAACGTTTCCAGTTTTGAATCGCGCGTTCACCATAGTTTACTGAGGATACTGACTCTTTCTATCGAGATGGCCCTCCCAGCAATTAAACGAAGCAAATCCGGGCGAGAGTGGCTTCTGTTCGAAGCTACCTGTCGTCTGAGTGTTATATGGGATCGATTCCCGCGCATTCAATGTGGAAAATACAGCTTTCTAACACAGAAAGCTAATCTGTAATTTTTTCAAACGATCCAAAGCGCTAAGAAGTAAGCTAAAAGGTTTTGAGAAAGCAGATGATGGTTCTTGATTCGAATTGACGTCTGTTGATGCGAGGTTGTTTAGCTCAGTTTGAATCGAAGGGCACCACGAGAAAACCAGCAGAGAAGTTTGAATAAGTAAATTCAGGATAATTGTTGTCGGTCTAGCACTAGCGAGTTAAAAAAATAAAAGACATGTGTTTAATTAAGAAGATTGCAGACAAACTACAACCGAAGTTATAAGGGATGAGGGTGAAGAAATTTTACAAACGCCAGTGGACAATGAACTTTCTGAGTGAAATGAAAGAATTAATTACAAAATGAAATCCAGTTGCCTAATTGTTTTAATATATATTAACATCGTTAATTTCTATTAAGACCTCAAAATTTTTATATATATGAAAGTACAGTATATTTATAGTGTCCGCTCCCGAACTTCAAAGAGCGATGCATACGAAATTGGTTGCCAAACCAACTTGGCACCCGTGAGACTTCTGTTTCCATAAATTTAGATATTGAGAAATAGACGTAATGACTTATCGCCAAGAGTTTGAATTAGTAACGTTAGGTTCCTAATTCCGTGATTGACGAGATTGTGATATAGACTATTGAGCCGATCCTTGTTACGTAAACTATGAGGAGGAAAGGAATGTCCCGGGGGGGTTTACAGTTGTCAGTATGCTAGAGTAGATGCATGTTGCAATGTGAGGGGTGGCGTAATACTGAAAATTACGCGGTAAGAGCGAAACATATATGGGAAAGGTAATTGCAATGATGTGAAGTGATTCCTTCGTTTCCTATGGATTTCTTTGTGTATGCATTATTATTATTATTATTCGTTTGTTATATTTGTTCCACACATATGATTCGACCTTACTACATATAAGTGTAATGGAATTTTCTTTACTCTCAATTATGGAATAATTATATCCTTTAAAAAGAATACAATAGAAAATCACAAAACAAAATCACTAGAATCAATAACCACAAGATTGTCACATATATAGCCAGGACAGAAGTATAGGGTTTTCCAATCAGTAACAGAAGTTTCAGCTGTCACTGACTCACACCATGTTTGTTATTCAATCGTCACAGTCGCTTTACGTTTGTTAAGAGTAGTGCTTGGCAAGTGACAGTTGTTCAACGCGTTGAAATAACCAACTTTCACGTTTGTTCAACTTGTGCAACATCTCGTGCACTCCGGACTATTTATGTCAACATAAGCGACCTACACAGAACTTACAATTCGCTGCGTACTGAAATTCGGAGTCATCGGTTCAGTTGTTGATCAACGTCATGAAAGGAATGAAGGAAAAATGTTGCTGAGAATCTGAATTTAACGATTCCCCACCGTTTTCAAGAATTAAGCATTTCCCAGATGCTAGTGAGGCGAATTTCGCTTTCAATCTTCTAACTTTCAAGGGACACTTCATATCTCGGGGAAACCAAATATGATGATACTTTGTATGTCGATAGAAGACCTAAAAAGAAGTGCATATACAAAATTTTAGCTGCAAAACTGAACAGGGAAAGAGAAGGGAGCCCGAGAAAAATAAAGTGTAGAGCGCAAGTGTACCATATAGCGGGATGGGAAAAATCTCATTGCAATAAAAATTGGGGAAGGAAGTGTACCCTAGTGGGTATTGATGAATACTAGGTAGGAAGAGCTATGCGTCACAGAGGTTATCCATCATGACCGCCATCTTGAAACTTGTGTGAAAGTTTGAAATAGGAAGGGGGTCATGTGATATATCAATCTAGACTGAAATTTGACTGGAAATACATTGATACAGTTAGTTTTGTCCTAACGTTAATCCGGTGAGAGATAACATGTAAATTTGGCGTGGAAAGTGGTGGAAGGGGAGGTTCGTCAACATGCTAGTATGTGTGAAAATTGCAATGAGTGGAAACGAAAGTTTGACGAAGACAATCAGTGTTTGTATGAAAGGTTGTTAGTATCAACACAGTAACGAACGGCTATGTCCAACAACTTATCAATAGGTTAGTGTAAAGTTATAGGCAGTGCTGACACTGGACGAATGTGTTTTGGGTTAGACATGTATGTGACACACAATACGCAATTGAACTGAAACAGCGCCATGTCGGGAGGCTGGGAAATAGACTGGGTGGGTTGCCCACACGCACGAGCTCTTGTTGAGAAAGAAGTTCGTTTGGTTTTGACCAAGTCACAACCTTGGACGGTCATGCCCCATCATCATTAGATTATTAAGCCGTGTGAAAAGCACTCTGCACACATGGAAAGGCTAACTGGCAATGTACTGACTCACTCACGGATTGCCTGACTGACTCACTCACTGCTACTAACAACCTTTCATACAAACACGGATTGTCTTCGTCAAACTTTCGTTTCCACTCCTTGCAATTTTCACACATACTAGCATGTTGACGAACCTCTCCTTCCACCACTTTCCACGCCAAATTTACATGTTATCTCTCACCGGATTAACGTTAGCACAAAACTAACTGTATCAATGCATTTCCAGTCAAATTTCAGTCTAGACTGATATACGATACCCTTCCTATTTCAAACTTTCACACAAGTTTCAATATGGCCGCTTTCTAGATGGCGGTCATGATGGATATCTTCTGTGACGCATAGCTCTTCCTTCCTAGTATTCATCAATACCCACTAGGGTGCACTTCCTTCCCCAATTTTTATTGCAATGAGATTTTTCCCATCCCGCTATATGGTACACTTGCGCTCTACACTTTATTTTTCTCGGGCTCCCTTCTCTTTCCCTGTTCAGTTTTGCAGCTAAAATTTTGTATATGCACTTCTTCTTAGGTCTTCTATCGACATACAAAGTATCACCATATTTAGTCTCCCCAAGATATGAAGTGTCCCTTGTTAATTCAAGAACTGAAACCAACTGACTATGGTATGCGTCGTGAGTGTTCTTGCTGAGATACAACCTGATTTATGTTCTCGCGCCATAAATAACTGGGTGCGTCGTTTTCACTCCACTAGACGAAGTCGTAGTGGTCATTTAAATGACATTGTGTTTCATGTGTAATACCATCAAATGCACTTCAAATTACAATAATGTTATCTTATTCGTTGTGTCTTTTATTACAGTTTAAAATTCTTTAACTCTGGAAAACCCTATACGTTATTAGGTTACTTGTCTACTCGTACGTATATTAGACTAATGTGATTAGTGAGTATAGCTAATTTGTATGTTGAAATATTCTGTTTATCTATTACAAGACTCAACGGTGTACAATTTCTTTATTGAAAATTACCTGTTCTGGTAATCTTCCTATAATTTTGGAAGCTCATCTCGTTTCTAGCAGCTCTTCCTTGTGCTTTACTTAGGATAGTGCTTCCTTAGTAATTCTAATACTTCTTCCGATTCTAGGAAAGCCTGAAATAATGTACAAGAAAAGATCAAGGAACTCAAAAAGACAATCACGGCTGGATAAAATACATTCACCTTGAAATCTCATTTCACTGACTTTCGGGGACTTTTAACACTTTCCCCAAGTGAGGAAAAACAGTACTGCTGCCTTGCAGTTCGTAGAGAGATCTACAAAGGCTAGGGGAAGATAACCCCCAACAAAAATATCATGGTGAGGGAAAGCAGCATGACTATTACCACTCTGAGGTTGAAGATGAATGACATAGGCAAGGCTCAGAGATAGACAGAGGACATCTTGAATGTCTACCTTTACTGCGAGGTTGTAGAGCTGACAACTCTACACCGCTAAAACATGTCAAGAAATAGTAACAGATGGTTCATGGATTCTCCTGGGGTAAAATATTCCGGAGGTAAACTAGTCCCTCATTCGGATCTCCAGGCTGGGACTGCTTCAGGGGGCTCCAAGAACAGGATTAAGAAAGACCTTAGAATAGGAACGTGAAACGTACGAACATTATACCAAACGGGTGCTCTTCAGGTGGCGGTACGCGAGACCGAGAAGTACGAGCTAGACATATTAGCGATACAAGAAGTTCGGTGGGAGGGTCAAGATAGCATCCGACAGGGCAGGTACACTTTCTATTACGGGGAAACACAGTCTCACGATTTCGGAACAGGATTCCTCATTAAGAACAGTATCCTTCAGGCGGTTCAGAATATAGAGTTCGTAAACGAAAGGCTACCGTACGTTACGATATGTACTCGATGGGGCAACACAGTATTATTAAACGTCTATGCTCCGACCGATGTGGCTACTGATATGAGCTAAAGAGGCTGTTTGACCGAATGCCGAAGTATAATTCGAAAATTGTGTTGGGTGATTTCAATGCAAAGGTAGGGAGGGAAGACAAATATAGACCTACTATAGGCAAATACGGCCTTCACGAAAAGACCAAAAACAGTGGAGAAAGACTGATAACTTTCGCGATTTCGAAAAACCTACTGGTAAAGAGCACGTACTTTGAACACAAAGACATACACAAATACACATGGGTATCTCCGGACGGCAAAACTCTCAACCAGATCGATCACGTATTAGTAGACAGACGAAGACACTCCAACATAATGGATGTTAGGTCGCACAGAGGAGCCTGAAGGTAACACCAACCATCAGTTAGTGATCACAAAAGTAAGGGAAAAGGTATCCATTGCGAACAGAGAAAGCAAGGGGTCAAAACAAATGAGATCCGAAGTTAAACGATTTATTAATCAGAGCAAAAAGCAGATTACCAACTCGAACTCTCAAACAGGTTCGAAATCCCAGCCGACTCGAGTAATAATAATGATAATATTAAAAATGAAATTGATATAAGTAAGATGTGGGAGGAAATTCGTGAAACAATTAAGAGCGCAGCGAAGGAACGTGTAGGTGAGAAGAGACAACAGAAAAACAAACCTTGGTTTGATGAAGATTGCCTTGCTTGTTTTCGTTCCTCATAAAGCTTAAGGCATTCTTCATCAAACCAAGGTTTGTTTTTCTGTTGTCTCTTCTCACCTAC